>PVIY010012593.1:0-61526 GCA_004026745.1 Myrmecophaga tridactyla
CCTTATTGTGCACCCCTTGAATGGGACACCCTATTAATATTTCTATTAATTCCACAAATATTCACTTCTGTAAAGACCATTCATTTTTAACTAGGAGCTCAGCTGCCCTGTGTGTAAATTGCCCTGAAGTTAGCTCTCCATACCCCAAACTGACTGCACAGTGCATTGCATAAGTATTTAACTAATCGTTGATAAGCATTTAATTAGTACCCAATAAGTATATAATAGACATCAACTGCCCTTTCTATTTAATATCTTTAGTAAGCAGTAAGAAGTTAATTAGTCTTAAGTACTAACTTAAGAAATGTTAAATGTACAAAAATATACAGAGTGAACAAATACTGACCTACCAACTTTCCACCTCCTGGAATTAATGACATTTAACTTTACTCTTAAAAAAAAAAGCAAGAAATAGTCTCTATTTCCTTCCCCGTGTCTGGGCCTTCCTCTTCCCTCTCCCTAATTGGACCCCTCCACGCTCCCTATCATGAATTTAGTGTGTACGTATGTCATCTATTTTGACATGTTTTAAAATTTTTTTAATTTAGTTTTATTTGTTACATCAAATTTTTGCCAGTACATGTTTTAAAGAATCAAAAAGTTCAGTAAGACTCCTTTGTTTCTGCCTCCCCAAAGGTGACCAGTTTCAACTAAATCGGATTCTACTGGCATCCCTGTCACGTGTCTAAATAACATTCCGATTCTGATGCTCCTTAACTTTTTTGCTTCAATGAATTTCTATGGACTTATCACTTCAGAAAAATAGAGTTTAACCTTTACTGCATCTATCAATATCATACCAACACACACACACGCACACACATATACACACACCTCTCCCTTTCCCCATATGTCTCACATATATTTACCCTGCAGTTTTGGATACAGATTCAGTGTTCATGCTTTTAATGACTATGAAGATGCTGCTGATAACTGAGCCATATCGTCTACTTTTACATTTCTCTTTAATTATCTTTTAAATAAGTTTTCAAAGTATTTTTACTAATTTCACTCCATATTCTCTACAGTGTTCGTGATCTTTTCTATATACCTTCAAATCCATTAGGCGATCTGGAGATCTATTCTGAGAGCTCTGCTGTCCTGCTCCACTCTGTACCGACTGCACAATTGTTGACATGTCACCCTCCATTTACTGTCACTCAGAGATCCATTTGCCTTTCTAATATTTGATTCTATGAGCAAAATGTGTTTTTTGGACCCATGTCTTCCTCTCTTTTTTTGGGTGGGAGTTGATGTTACGCCCTCCTTCTCTTGGGGGTAAATCCTCCAGGAAGGTGCATTGAAGGTAATTGTTTTTAATCAAGGTGAACTTTTTAAATAAATCCACTATTTACTGCCTGCAGGATCTTAAAGGTAAACCCATACAATGTATGATAAATCAGTGGGTTTGGACTCATAACGTATAAACATGTAATTTGTGATACAAACAACACAAAGGTGGGGAGGAAGGAGGGGTGCAGGACAGTTTGTGTATTCTATGAAAGTTAAGTTGCTATCAAAGAAAATGAAATTGTTATAAATTTAGGATGTGTAATTTAAGTCCCATGGTAACTACAAAGAAAATATCAGAGAATACACAAGATCATGGAGACAGAGATTACTGTACAGATTGCCAGGGGTGGGTCCCGGGGGAATGGGGAATTATTGTACAGTGGGTATAAGATTTCTGTTTGGGGAGAGGGAAATTGTTAGTAATGGAAAGTGGTGAGGGTACTGCAACATTGTGGATGGGATTAATCCCACAGAATTTGATCCTTGGGAGTGGTTGACATGGGAAAGTTTACATTGTATATATATAGCCCCACAATTTCAGACAAAGGGCAACTAGAGAGACAATAATTAAATGCAATTTAAGATCCTGGATTGGATCTAGCAAAGGAGGAGAAAAGGATCAAAGGGTCATTATTGGGATATATGAAAAAAATGAGTATACAGACTATAAGCTTCATATCAACGTTAAATTTCTTGAACTTGATAAGTGCACTTAAGCTGGTTACATAAGTAAATATTCCTGTTCTTAGGAGATGTTCGAATGAAGTGTTCAAGGAATACAGTATTAAGTGTGCAAGGTGTAAGTGGTATGGAACTCAATACTCAGGAGTTCAGAAGATGGATTGATGAATAGAAAGGCAGATAGATAGATGGATGGGTGATAGACTGATACAGGGAAATGAGGCAAAATGTTGATAGATTTGGGTATCTGGGGATCAGTGGAATTCTCTGTGTAGCATTTGTATTATATCTGTAACTGTCCTATAGTTTGACAGCATTTCAAAATAAAAAGCTAAAAAATCAATTGGTTCAGTAATTATTAGCTTATATGTCTGAAAGTGTCTTACTTCTACCTTTACACCTATTTGACAGTTGTAGCCAGTGAATAATTCATTTTTTCTCAGATTTATTTTCTAGTTCCAAGTGTGGCTTTTGAAATGTCTGTTGCCAATCTCATCCATCAGGTTTTGCAGGCAAACTGTATTTTCTTTTTGGCAATGTGAAATATTTTCTTTATCACTCATATTCTGGTACTTCATGGTATACTTTCATGTGAGTTTGTTTTCTGGGTGGGCCATATAAATCTGGAAATTCATGTTCTTCAGTTCTGGTGAATTTTCTTGGTTTTCACCTTTATTTGGTGTTCTCTGGTGAGCAAGAGGGCGAGAGAGGAGTCCTGGCTCAGATACCACTCCACAGCCTGACACATTCTCTGGTCAGAGCAGATTACATAAGAGGCATGGCAAGATGGGGGCATAGTGAGGAGCAGAATTTAGTACGTCCTCTAGGGCAGTTAGTAAATAGCTAGGAACTGTTTGGGGGACCTTAGTGTCTAGAGACACACCCTGCAACAGTCTGGAACAGTGGAATGACCAAGATCCCACATAGAATATAAGGTTTTTCAAGCTGCGGACCTAGCACCCCTCCCCTATGGGCTTGGCAGGCTCATTCCCCAAAGGTGTGAGAAGCCATGTTCTGCCCACTGGAACCAGCCATTCCACTGGTGCCATGAATAGCTATCCCACCAGGCATGAGAATAGCTGCCCAGATGGGTGCAGAGAATAGCCCTTCTCCTGAATACTGAGACTAGCCAGTCCTCTGGGCACTGAGAATAGCTCCCACGCCAGGTGTCAGGAATAGCCACCCCTCTGCGTGCAGAGAATAGCAGCCCAGGGGGCACTCAGAAGAGCGCCATTTTGCTCAGTGGGCTGCCACAGCTGGGGAGAGGTGGGGCTGAAGGGAAGAGGTGGCTCAAGAGCGCTGTTGTTGGTAAGCCTCAAGTAGAATTGCATCCCCTTCATCAGATATGGGCCTTGGCTTGGGGAGTAATTACTGACAAACCAAGAGCAAAAGGGACCTTCAAGGCAAACCCAACAAACACAAAACCTTAGACAAGTTAAGGAAATCACCTTGCAAAATAACCTCATCAAGATAAACAAAGGCCCCAAACATGACAGAAAATCACAAAATATGTAAAGATTCGGGTAGGTATGGCCCAGCCAAAGAATCAAATTAAAACACTGGAGGGGACACAGAATTTGGAAAAACTAATCAAGGACATTCATAACATCATAAAGGATACCAAGAAGACACTGGAGAGCACAAGGAATAATTTGAAAGAATAAATAGAAAAATAGTGGCTCTCACAGAGATGAAAGACACTGTAGACCAAATAAAAAAAATACACTTAGAGATATACAACAGCAGATTTGAAAAGGTGGAAAAATAAGTGAGCTAGAAGACAACATGATTGAAATTGAATGCACAAAAGAACAAATGGCAAGAAAAAATCGAATGGGATTTCAGGGAATGATGAACAACATGAAGAGCACAAATATAAAGAATCATTGGTCTCCCAGAAGGAGAAGAAAAATGTAAAGGGCTAGTAAGGTGAGTTGAAGAGATAATGGGGGAAAGTTCCCAAATCTTATAAAAGATATAAATATGCAAATAAAAGAAGCCCAATGACTCTCAAGTAGAATAAATAAAAAATCCAAGACACATCAGACTGTAAAATGTTGAAGAGAAGGAGAAAGTCCTGAGAGCAGCAAGAGAAAAGTGATCCACTACATACAAGGGAAGCCACATAAGGCTGAATCTGGACTACTCAACAGGCACCATGGAGGCAAGAAGGCAGTGGTATGATACAATTAAGATCCTGAATGAGAAAAATTTCCATCCAAGAATTCTTTATCCAGCCAAGTTGGACTTCAAAGTTGAGGGAGAGATTAAAATCTTCTCAGACAAACAAAAGCTGAGAGAATTTATCAACAAGAGACCTACCCAATGAGAAAAGGGAGTTCTACTGTTTAAAAAAAAAAAAAAAAAGACAGGAGAGGATCTAGAGGAAGACACAGAATTGAAGAGTATCAGTAAGGGTAATGTAAAGGATAAATGGACACAGAGGGAAAAAGATTGTATAGATCTGACAAATAAAAACTAAAAGAACAAGATGGTAGCGTCAAGAAGTGCCTTTACAGTAATAACATCGAACATAATCAGATTAAACTCACCAATTAAAAAATATTGATTGGCAAAACATGGATTTAAAAATATCATCCACCTGTATTTTGCCTACAAGGGACTCATCTTAGATCCAAAAATATAGACTGAAAGTGAAAGGATGGAAAAATATGTTCCATGCAAGCTGTAACCAAAGAGAGCAGGACTGGCTATACTAATATTAGACAAAATAGACTTTAAATGGAAAGATGTCATAAAAGACAAGGAAAGACACTGCATATTAGTAAAAGGGACAATTCACAAAGAAGAAATAACAACCACAAATGTTTATGCTCCCAATCAAGGCACTCCAAAGTACATGAGGCAAACATTGGCAAAACTGAAGGGAGTGGTAGATGTTTCAACAATAATAGTGGGACTTCAATACACCACTTTCCTCTATAGATAGAACAATCAGATAGAGGATCAACAAAGAAATAGAAAACTTAAACAATTTTTTCAAACAAATGAATTGGACCCAAAAAACAAATAGATTACTATACCGCAAAACACCAGGATATAGGTTTTTCTCCAATGCTCATGGAATGTTCTCCAGGATACCTCATATGCTAGGGAACAAAGAAGGTCTATATAAATTTAAAAAGATTGAAATTATTCAAAGCACTTCCTCTGATCACAATGGAATGAAGCTGAAAATCAATAATCACCAAAGAACCAGAACTTTCACAAATATATGGCAACAAAATAACACACTTTTAAACAAGCAGTGTGTCAAAGAAGAAATTGCTAGAGAAATCAGTAACCATCTGCCGACAAATGAAAATGAGAATATGACATATCAGAACTTATGGGAAGCAGCAAAGGCTGTGCTGAGAGAAAAATTTACTGTCCTAAATGCTGATATTGAAAAAGAAGAAAGAGCAAAAATCAAGGTCTTAACTACTTACCTGGAGGAATAGAGAAAGAACAGCAAGCTAACCCCAAAGCAAATAGAAGAAAGATAACAAATATTAAAGCAGAATTAAATGAATTGGAGAACAAAACAATAATGGAAAGAAACAATAAAAACACAAGCTAGTTCTTTGAGAAAATCAATAACATCAATGGACCCCTTGCTAGGCTGACAAAGGAAAAAAAAAGAGAGAGGATGCAAATAAAATCAGAAATGAGAGAAGGGTCATTACCACAGATGCTGAAGAAATTAAAAAAATCATAAGAGGATACTATGAATAACTATATACCAACAACTAGATAACTTAGCAGAAATGGACAGATTTCTAGAAACACACAAGCTACACCGACTTGAGAAGAAATAGAAGATCTCAGAAAATCAATCACTAAAGAGATTTAATCAGTCATCAAAAATCTTCCTAAAAATAAAAGCCCAGGGCCGGACGACTTTGCAGGATAATTTTGCCAAACATTCCAAAAATAACTAATACCAATCCTGTTCAAACTCTTCAAAAAAATTGAGGAAAAAGGAACACTACCTACCTAAGTTTATGAAGCTAACATCACTTTAACACCGAAACCAGATAAAGGTGCTACGAGAAAAGAAGACCACAGACCAAGCTCCCTAATGAACAGAGAAGCAAACATTTTCAACAAAATACTAGTAAATCAAACCCAATGATACATTAAAGAATTATACATCATGACCAAGTGGGGTTTATACCAGGAATGCAAGGGTGGCTCAACATAAGAAAATCAATCAATGTAATACAGCACATGACCAAATCGAAAGGGAAAAATCACATGATCATCTTGATTGATGCTGAAAAAAGCATTCGACAAAATCTAGCATCCTTTCCTGATAAAAAAACTTCAAAAGTAGGAATTAAAGGAAACTTCCTTTATATCATAAAGGGCATATATGAAAAACCCATAGTCAGTATCATACTCAAAAGTGAGAGACTAAAACCATTCCCTCTAAGATCAGGAACAAGACAAGGATGCCCGTTGTCATTGTTATTATTTAATATTGTACTAGAAGTTTAAGCTAGAGCAATCAGGAGGAAGAAAGGAATAAAAGGCATTCAAATAGGAAAGGAAGAATTAAAATATTCATTATTTGCAGATGAGATGATCTAATACTTGGAAAAGCTTGAGAAATTTATGACAAAGCTACTTGAGCTAATAAATCAACTCAGCAAAGTGGCTTACAAGATTAATATACAAAAATTAGTAATGTTTCTATACACGAGTAATGACCTACCTGAAGAGACAATTAAGGAAAGAATTCCATTCAAAATAGCAACTAAAAGAATAAAATATCTAGGAATAAGCTTATCCAGAGATGTTAGGGACTTGCCTTCAGAAAACTACAAAGCATTGCTAAAAGAAATCAAAGATCTGAATAGGTGGAAAAATATTCCGTGCTCAAGGAGAGGAAGGTTGAATATTGTTAAGATGCCAGTTCTACCCAAATTGATCTACAAATTCAACACAATACCAATAAAAATTCCAACAACCCACTTGGAAGTCATGGAAAAGCTTGATATCAAATTTATTTGGAAGGGAAAGAGAATTCGAGTAGCTAAAGATATCTTAAAGAAGAAGAACAAAGTGGGAGGGTTTAACATTTTCTGACTTTAAAACCTATCATAGGGCCACGTGGTAAAACACTATGGTATTGGCCCAAATAGAGAAGTATTGATCAATGAAACTGATTGACAGTGTGGAGGTAGACCATCATTTCTATGGTTAATTGATCTTTGACAAGGGCCCCAAATCCACTGATCTGGGACAAAAAAGTCCTTTCAATAAATGGGCATAGAAGAATTAGATATCAATAGTCAAGAGAATAAAAGAGGACCCTAACTTACACCCTGTACAAAAATTAATTCAAATGGATTAAAGACCTACATGTAAGAGCCAGTACCATAAAACTCCTAGAAGAAATTACAGGGAAACATCTTCAATATCTAGTAAAAGGAGGTGGTCTCCTAAACTTTACACCCAAAGCACAGGCAAGGAAAGAAAAAAACTGATAAATGGGAACTCTCAAAATCAAAAGTTTCTGTGCCTCAAAAGGACCTTGTCAAAAAGGTGAAAAGGCAGCCACCTCAATGGGAGAAAATATTTGGGAACCCACATATTAGAAAAAGGGTTGATATACTATGTGCATAAAGAAATTATACAACTCAATAACAAAAGAATAAGCAACCCAGTTATAAAATGGGCAAAGATATGAATAGACACTTCTCTGAAGAGCAAATACAGATGGCAAAAAAAACACATGAAGAGATGTTCATTTTCATTAGCTATAAGGGAAATGCAAATCATGTCAATAACGAGATCTCACCCAATACCTATAAGAATGGCTGCTATTAAATAAACAGAAAACTGCAGATGTTGGAGAAGATGTGGAGAAATTGGAACACTCATTCACTGCAGGAGGGAATATATAATGGTACAGCTACTGTGAAGACAGTTTGGCAGTTCCTCAGAAAACTAAAATTACCTTATGACCCAGCAATTCCAATACTTGGTATTTATCCAGAAGAGCTGAAAGCAGTGACATGGACACATATTTCTACTTCAATGTTCATAACAGCACTATTCACAATTGCTAAAAGATGGAAACAATCCAAGTGCCCATGAACACAGGAATGGATAAATAAGATGTGGTATATACACATGATGGAATATTTTGAAGCAGTAAGATGAAATGAGGTCCAAAGCACATGACAACATGAATGAACCTTGAGGAGATAATGCTGAGTGAGATAAGCCAGACACAGAAGGATAGATACTGTATGATCTCACTATAATGACCATATTAAAGGTAAATTCATAGGTCTACAAAGTAGATTATAGGGGACTTAGAGATACATAGAAACGAGAGATGGGTGAAGTGTTACTCAATGAGGGTGAACTTAAATGTAAGGGAACAGATAGAAGTGACAACAATTCCTTAGTGGGGTTATAAGTGAAAGTGCCATATTGAAGGTGAGTATGATTGAAAGGGGTTGTATAGAGCCATGTATCCCATGGATGAACTCTACAATTATAAATAAGTTTTTTCATGGACTAATTCAAAATTTTAATCTTGTACAAGGAGCCAACAATGGAGCAGTATAGGGGGAAAAGTATTTTTGCATGCTATGGCCTGTAATTAACAGGAAGCCATCAACAGTTCCACAGCAATTGCAGGGACTATTAATTGGGGGCCAGGGACAAGAGCTCGGGGGAGATTTACATTTGATATTTAGTGAGGTCGTGCTTATCAGTTCTTTATCTCTTTGGACCAATGAAAACTGTCCAGAATTGGGAGTGCTGATGATTGTACAACTGAGGGAGGACATTGTGAGACATGGATTGGTTTATTTTGGACATTCTATCCAATAGATGGAGGGTGCCGAAGGGCACAATGAGTGAGAAGCAGAATGGTGAACTATATGATGTATACATATGATGGATATAGTGTGACTACAAGAAAGAATGAAGTTATGAGGTATACACCAAAGTGAAAGAACTTTGGGGCCATTGTGCTGTGCAAAATAAACCAGAAACAAAGGAACAAATATAGTATAGTCTCTTTTAGAAAATACTTATAAGAAAACTGGAACCTAGATAGTAAGTTCTTAGAGAAGTCCGGAGTTGAAAGTGTATTTCTAGATTATGAGATGCTGTGCTATGTGCGTATAAACTGGTATTTTCCTGAACGTTGTACAGTATAATAAGCTGATATTTCCCCAAACATTGGATACTTCTGTATCTAATATTCAGAGCTGAAATTCTGCAGCTCTGAAAGTCAGCAATACTTCATACAGCAATTGTTAAAGTAACCAAAAAAAGAGATCAGGTTTCATAGGGATAAAAAGGAGGGCAGGCCATAGTGACTCAGCAGGCAGAGTTCTCGTCTGCCATGCTGGAGACCCAGGTTCTATTCCTGGTGACTGCCCATGTTAAAAAAAAAAATGAAGCCAATCTGGGGAGTCGAACCCGGGTCTCCAGCACAGCAGGTGAGAACTCTACCTACCGAGCCACTGTGGCCCACCCTTGAATCACTATATTGATGTTTCTTTTGGTCTCCAGTGTTCTGGCACAGTTGGACAGTAAAACCTGAAGTTGTGGAATGGTAGCCTGTACCAAACTTTGAAATCTGTTCTGTAACTACTTGTTAAAATGTCCTCTGAAAATGTTTGCTCCCTGTTTCATTATTTTTTTACTTTTTGTATATGTTATATCTCACAATAAAAACATTTTTTTAAAAAGCAGATCCCAAGGCCAGCCAAGATTTCATGATAGGAGTAGCTGCAGATTCTCTGTGGCTATTTTATAACCCATCACAGATATACTACATCTCTTAACTCTCTCTAGGGGTATTAATGATAATTTTAAAAATATCCTTTTCTCTACATATTCCACATTTCCTCTATATTGTCATTTCCTGGTGATTCCATCTGTTTCTCATGTCTCATGCTTCCCTCAAATGTCTACCTATTCATCTGTGGCCACTTCATATTGGAGAACAGGGAACTAAGTCGCTGTGGGGAAGTTCTGGACTCACAAGCAAAGCTTTTCAACTGGGGTCTCACTGTAGGAGGGTCTGGCTGGGCATTTAACTGAAGACCCCGCCCCAGCTTAGTGTCCCTGGTCCTTTGCCCACAGGTCCTTCCTGCATCCTGCTTGGAGGGTGTTGGCTGCCTGTGCTCAGGGACCCGGGGGGTCTCAACACTGGGTGGGCATTTTCACCTGGTGTTGCATAGGCAGACAATTAGAGTTCCACCTGCTGTCAGGGCAGTGGGGGACTCTTACCGAGCCGCACTGCATTGGGAACTTTTCACCATTTTCCCGTTCGTGGCTGTACTCCCACCCCCTCTTTTAGGGGCATCCTATGCTGCCAATACCCAGATCTGCAGGATTCTGCTGTAAAATTTGGATCATTACTCAGCTTTCACCCTTTGCCACTAGGATACAGTTTTCTTGTTCTGGGCCAGTGGTCACCGACCTGTCAGTTTCCAGTCTCCAAAATTTCATGTTATCATTTCCTGTTTTCATTGCCCTTGAGCATATGTGTCATTTTGAGAAATTAAACTTCAGCATTATTTTTACTGGGTTTGAGGAGGGCAAATGCATGTGCTGCATACATCAGCTGTACCAGAAATTTCCCTAATTTATTTTATACATATACACACACATATTACCATGAACAATATATAGTGAGGTTTTGTGCATTTTTTGTAAATTTTGCTAAATATATTTATATGTTTAGCACCTGCCTCCTTGCTGATCAATAGATCGGACTGAGAAAGGAAAGAGTGCCTACTAGTCCCTTCAGGCTCAAGGCATCATGTATTTCCGTACATTATCGCTGACACTCACAACATGCACCAAAACAGAGCATTATTATCTCAGGTCCAGAGACCTGAGAGGGGAAATGATCTCAGATGAAATTCCTGGATTATAAGAGCCCTGATGAATCCATCCCAGTCCACTTGAAGATTTTCCTCTCGTGGCATGTCATGGGAACCTGCCATTGGCTCACTTCTGGTTAGTTCTTTAATTGATGACTTGGATAATATTTCCAAATATTTTCTCCCATTGAGTTGGTTGCCTCTTCACCTTTTTGACAAAGTCTTTTGAGTCACAGAAGCATTTGATTTTGAAGAGTTCCCATTGATCTATTTTTTCTTTTGTTGCTTGTGCTTTGAATAAAGTTTAGGTAGCTACCTCCTATTACTAGGTTTTGAAGATGTTTCCCTACATTTTCTTCTACAAGTTTTATGGTTCTAGTTATTATATTTAGGTGTTTGATCCACTTTGAATTAATTTTTGTATAGGGTGTAAGGTAAGGGTCCTCTTTGATTCTTTTGGATATTGATATCTAGTTCTCCCATGCCCATTTATTTAAAAGACTATTTGGTCCCAGTTCAGTGGATTTGAGGACATTGGCAAAAATCAGGTGACCATAGATTTGGTGCTCTATTTTTGCACTCTTGATTAGATTCCAAGGGTCAATTCTTCTATCTTTGTGCCAGTACCATGCTGTTTTGACCATGGTGGCTTTATAATAAGTTTAAAGTCAGAAAGTATTAATACTCCCAGTTTGTTCTTTTGCATTAGGATGCTTTTAGCAATTCAGGGTCTCTTTCCCTTCCAGGTGAATTTGACAACTAGCTTTTCCAAGTCTTCAAAGTAAGTTGTTGGAGTTTTGATTGGTGCTGCATTGAATCTGTAGATCAATTTGGGTAGAATTGACATCTTAACTATATTCAACCTTCCTAACCATGAGCAGGGAATGTCTTTCCACCTATTTAGATCTTCTTTGATTTCTTTTAGCAATGTTATGTAGTTTCCTGTGTACAAGTCCTTTACCTCCCTAGTTAAGTTCATTCTTAAGTATTTGATTCTCTTAGTTGCTATATTGAATGGAATTTTTTCCTTAACTGACTCCTCAGTTAGGTCATTGCTTGTGTATAGAAATGTGATTTTTGCACAGTAATTTTATATACCACCACTTTGCTGAATTTTTTAATTAACTCTAGTAACTTTGTTGTAGATTTCTCAGGATTTTCCAAATATAGTATCATGTCATCTGCAAATAATGAAAGCTTTACTTCTTCCTTTCCAATTTGAATGCCTTTTATTTCTTTGTCCTGCCTGATTGCTCTAGCTAGAACTTCTAGTACAATGTTGAATAATAGTGGTGACAGAGGGCATCCTTATTTCATACCTGATCTTAGGGGGAAAGCTTTCAGCCTCTCTCCATTGAGTACAATGCTGGCTATTGGTTTTTTAAATATGCCCTTTATCATATTGAGGAAGTTACCTTTGATTCCTACTTTTTGAAGTGTTTATATCGGAAAAGGATGTTGGATTTTGTTGAATGCTTTTTCAGCAACAATCGACATGATCATGTGATTTTTTCCTTCCAATTTGTTAATATGCTGTATTACATTAATTGATTTTCTTGTGTTGAACCATCCTTGCATTCCTGGTATAAACCCCACTTGGTTGTGGTGTAAAAATTTTTTAATGTGTTTTTGAGTTTGACTTGGTAGTATTTTGTTGAGAATTTTTGCATCTATGTTCATTAGGGAGATTGGCCTGTAGTTTTCCTTTCTTATAGCATCTTTACCTGGTTTTGATATCAAAATGATATTAGCTTCATAAAATAAGTTAGGTAGTGTTCCTTTTTCTTCAGTTATTTGGAAAAGTTTGAGCAGGATTGGTGTTAGTTCTTTCTGGAATGTTTGATAAATTCTCCTGTGAAGCCACCTGGCCCTGGGCTTTTCTTCATAGGAAGACTTTTGATGACTGATTGAATCTCTTTACTTGTAACTGGTTTATTGAGATCTATTTCTTCCTGAGTCAGTGTAGCTTGTTTGTGTGTCCCCAGGAATTTGTCGATTTCATCTAAGTTGTCTAGTGTGTTGGTGTATAGTTGTTCATAGTATCCTCTTATGATTTCTTTTATTTCTTCAGGGTCTGTGGTAATGTACCCCTTCTCATTTCTGATTTTTCTTATTTGCATACTCTCTCCTTTTTCCTTTGTCAGTCTTGTTAGTGGCCCATCAATTTTATTGATTTTCCCAAAGAACCAACTTTTGGTTTTATTGATTCTTTCTATTGTTCTTTTGTTATCCCATTCATTTAACTCTGCTTTAATCTTTGTTATTTCTCTTCTCCTATTTGCTTTGGGATTAGTTTGCTGTTCTTTCTCAAGTTCCTCCAGGTGAGCAGTTAAGTCCTCAGTTTTTGCTCCTTCTTGTTTTTTTATATAGAGATTTAGGATAATAAATTTCCCTCTCAGCACAGCCTTTGCTGCATCCCACAAGTTCTGATATGTTGTATTCTCATTTTCATTGGTCTCCAGATAGCTACCAATTTCTTTAGCAATTTCTTCTTTGACCCACTGTTTACTTAAGAGTGTTATTTAATCTCCATATATTTGTAAAAGTGCTCATTCTTCCATGGTTATTGATATCCAGCTTCATTCCCTTGTGATCAGAGAAAGTGCTTTGAACAATTCCAATGTTTTTAAATTTATAAAGACCTGTTTTGTGCCCCAGCATATGATCTATCCTGGAAAATGTTCCATGAGCACTAGAGAAGTATGTATATCCTGGTGTTTTGGGGTGTAATGATATGTCTGTAGGCCTAATATATATGTCTGTTAGGACTAATTCATTTCACAAGTTATTTAATTACTCCCTTCAGTTTTGCCAAATGTCTGTCTCATGTACTTGGAACTCCTTGATTAGGAACACAAACATTTGTGATTGTTATTTCTTCTTGGTGAGTTGTCCATTTTATTAATGTGTAGTGTCCTTCTTGTGTCTTATGATGTGTTCACATTTAAAGTCTATTTTGTCTATATTAGTACAGGTACTCCTGCTTTCTTTTGGTTACTACTTGTGTGAAACATCTTTTTCCATCCTTTCCCTTTCAATCTATTTGTATCCTTGTGTTTAAGATGAGTCTTTTGTGAGTAGTATACAGCTGGATTGTATTTCTTAATCCATTCTGCCAATCTGTATCTTTTAATTGTAAGTTTAGTCCATTATCATTCAAAGTTATTACTGAAAAGGTGTTTCTGTAATCCACCATCATATCTTTTGGATTTTATTTGTGAGATCTATATATTCTTTTCCATTTTTCTCTTTTTATCCCTTAAGTTAACCTTACTGATCTTCAATTCTGGGTCCTCCTTCAGACCTCTGTCTCCTATTTTTTTTTCGACAGGCATAACTCCCTTTAGCTTTTCTTGTATGTCCGGTCTCTTGTTGACAAATTCTTTCAGCATTTGTTTGTCTCTGAAAATTTTAATCTCTCCCTCAGTTTTGAAGGACAATTTAGCTGGGTACAGAATCCTTGGCTGGAAGTCTTTCTCTTTCAGGATCTTAAATATATCATACCACTGCCTTCTCACTTCCATAGTGCCAGTTGAGTAGTCTGAACTCAGTCTTATGTGGTTATCCTTGTATGTAGTAGATTGTTTTTCTCTCGCCTCTTTCAGGATTTTCTGGTTCTCGTCAACATTTGACTAATTGATTATTATGTGTCTTGGGGAAGGCCTATTTGAATTTATTCTATTTGTTCATTGAGCTTCTTTGACTTGTATATTTATGTCCTTTATAAGAGTTGGGGAGTTTCCCCCCATTATATCCTCAACTAATCTTCCTAGTCCTTTACTCTTCTCTTTTCCTTCTGGGACACCAATGATTTTTATATTTTTGCCCTTTGTTTTGTCCATCATTTCCCTGAGATCCAATTCAAAATTTTCCATCTTTTTGCCATTTGCTGTTTTGAGTGTTTGATAGCAGTCGTACTGTCCTCTAGTTTGTTTTTTATTTGGTCTACAGAATCTTTAATCTCTGTGATATCTGTTATTTTTCTATTTATCTTTCGAATTTATCTTTATGTTCTGCTAGTGTCTTCTTCATATCCTTTATGTCATTAGCCATCCCATTTATTTTATTTAGTAGCATTATATGAATATCTTTGATTAGTTGTTCCAATATCTGCATCTCTTCTGGTGTTTTAATTTGGTTATTAAACTGGGCTATATCTGTCTGCATCACGATATGCTTAGTGATCGTCTGCTGTCTTCATGGCATGTAAATATCTTGATTAGTTTACTTTGGAAGCTGATTTCCTTCAGTAGTCTAAAGCCTTGTATTTGTGGATGGAGATGGAGCAGGACGCAGGGTGTGGGGCAGGGCACCACAATGCGGTGCTACGTAACAGTGCAGGTATAGGCACAGGTTGGGGATGCTGGTGCCTGTTAGCATGGGCACCCAGTGATGGGAAGGACAGGCTGTGTGGGTAACCAGGTCAGTGGGGCAGGGCCCTGGTGTGTGCTTGTGGTAATTAGGTTCAGGTGTCAACTTGGCCAAGTGAAGGTGCCTAGTTCTGTGGCAGTGGGCATGAGCCAATGGCCATGCAGCTCAGCATACCTCATCTCAGCACCCACAGCTCAGTCCAGGACTTTGGCAATGCAGAAAGGAATCACTCTGGGGAGCTGTTGGAACCCAAAAGCCTGGAGAGAAGGTCACCAGAGATCGCCTTGTGCCTTCCCATGTAAGAAAGAACTTCAGATGAAACTTAGCTGCTTCCTTTGAACTATATGTTTTTAACTAAATAAATCCCCTTTTATTAAAAGCCGATTCATCTCTCGTGTGTTGCTTTCTGGCAGCTTTGGCAGAGTAAAACAGTGTTGGTCTAGGGAGTGGGGCCCTTTGTGTACATCTTCAGAGCTCAGGGCAGTGGGTCTGGGTTGCGTCTGTGTGGGCTGGGAGCAAATGTGGCCTGGCTGTGCAGGGCAGTGATTGCCCAGATGTGGGGGGTGTCACTGGGGTCTGTGCACATGTGCAGATCTGGGAAGGCTGTAAACTGATGTACACGTGTACAGAGCTCAGGGGGGTGTGGGGTGGTGTTATGTACAGTATGGGCTTGGGGTGGGAGCAGCCTGGTTATGTGCTGTCCACCATCTGCAGGGGCAGGAACTGGGAGGTAGGGCTCAGGAAGGGTGGGGCAAGTGCACTTGTGCAGGAGAGGTGGGTTGGTCTGGGACCATCATGTGTGCACTTGGGGTGGGGGTGTGGGACAGGTATGCACATAAGGGGTTGGCAGGGCAGGGGCAATTAGAGCATGGGGAGGGGTGGCAGATGATGGGGTTCAGGTGCATGGGGTGTAAGGTGGTTGCAGGGCAGTGCCAGTGAGGGTAGCTCATTCAAAGAATGCAACTTGCCTTACTTCCTATTCCCATCTCCTCATCTGTGTATTCCTGAGGGATCTGGGCTTCTGTGTTAGGCTGTTTGAACCAGATGGATGGTCTCTGGCTCTCTGCTTCTTAGTTCCTCAGCTTTTGCTGAGTCCCGCTCATCCTGAGATTTCTGCCTCACATTGCCAGGGAGATTTACACCCCTGGGAGTCATGTTCCACTTAGAGGGGGAGGGCAGTGAGTGTGCTTGCCATCTCGGCTTAGAGAGAGAGGCCACATCTGAGCAACAAAAGAGGTTCTCTGGGGGCAAATCTTAGGCCTAATTTTAAGTAGCCTTAGCCTATCCTTTGCAGGAATAAGTTTCATAGGGGCAATCCCTGAGAACAAGGGCTCAGCCTATTTATTTGGTTGTCTCCACTGCTTTGTATAATATCAGAAATTCTCCAAATGGGGAAGTTGGATATTGCCCCCTCTCTTCCCATTCCCCCAAGGGGACTTTGCAACTATTTCTTTGTTCACTGTCCAGATCTCTCTGAGGTATATCGGGACATCACACTAATCTGGACAAACCAACAAAATCTCAAGCTCTGTTCAATATTCCATGTACTTATGGTGTTCAACTAGACTGACTATAGAAGTTAAATTAGGAAATGCACTACCCAAAATATAAATTTTGCACCAAATGAACATCTCTCCTTTTGGTCTTACACAGAAATTGAAGTATTAAAACATGGATGATATCATCCTTTACCCAGTATTCTGATATCCCTTAGTCTTATCCAGATCAGCTCCATTCATATCTCTACTTGATGTCTGATTATTTTTTCAACTTTTTAAACCGTTCCTGTATGGGGTAGTGCTGACTTTCATAGCTTTAGAGTTCTAACGCTGAGTCTCAGGTGTCACATAAATACCCGAAGTTTCTGGGAAAGATTATGTTACATACAAAACAGCTCAGTATCTCAGAATTTAGAAATAACAGTTACACTTTCTGAATATATGTGACTGCTATAAGAGTTTACAATCTAGGACACTTTGCAATAAGCCCCAACCTGATAATCCACGATTTCGACTTCAGTTCACCAAATTTTATATTATAGCTAGTCCATTTGATTGAGGCATGATATTTGTCTTTTTGTTCCTGACATTTCATTCAACATACAGCTCATAAGGTTCATTCATCTAGTTGCATGCACCACAACTTCATTCATTCTTGTGGCCACTCAGTAGTCCATTGTATGTATACACCATAGCTCCCCCATCCATTCCTCAGTCTTTGTACCCTTAGGCAACCTCCATTCATTGTGGATCATGAACACTGCCGCCAGAAACACCAGTGTGCAAATGTCCATTCATGTCCTCACACTCAGTTCCTCCAGGTATACACTGAGCAACTGGGTTTCAGGATCATATGGCAAACCCACCCCTAACCTCCTGTGGGATCACCATGCTGCCCTCTAAGGGGCTAGACCTCTCATTTCCCTACCAACAGTGAATAGGTACATCTCTCTCTCCACATTCTCTCTAGCACTTGTTTCTCTTTCTTCATTTTTAAACAGTTTAATTCACAAATCATACATTCCAGCCTAATTGTACAGACATGCCTTTGCTACCATATTCTATCTGAAGACATTTCCTTTTCTTCCACACAGAATCCATACCCCTTTCCCAATCCCCCCACCTGTTGGCATTTACATTTGGCATAATGCCTTTTTTATACATTCAGTGGAAGCAGTTACGGATGACATTAGACCCTAGTTTACAATGATTGTACTTTTCCCCATATACTATTTTCAACACACTGCAATTCTGACATTCATTTGTTCTCCTTCATGCAAAAACATTTTTAAATTAGTATGTTTAATCACCATCATTGTACACTCTAGGTTTTTTTACATTATACCATGTCAGTCTTTATCTTCTATCTTTCCTTCTAGTTTCATATGTGCTCCCAGCCCTTCTCACTCTATCATACATTCGGCTTCATTCAGTGTACTTATGTTTTGGGCTATGATCAGGTAGTATTGTGCTATTCATTTCTGAATATTTACAAATCAGTCCTGATGCATAATATGTATCCCCTCAGCACCAATTGTCCAATCTCTATCTTATTTTCATTTCCTGATAACCTGTGTTCTTAACTTTCATTCTTCAAGTTCATTCATTAATGTTAGTTCATATTAGTGAGACCATACGGTATTTGTCCTTTTGATTCTGGCTAATTTCACTCAGTCTAATGTCCTAAGGATCCATCCGCATTGTTACATGCTTCATGACTTTATTCTGTCTCACAGCTGCATAATATTGATTGTATGTATATACCACAGCTTGTTTAGCCATTCATCCGTTGATGGACATTTGGACTGTTTCCATCTCTTGGCAATCGTGAATAATGCTGCTATTACACATTGGTGTCCTTGCATTCCTGTCCTCTGAAAAGATACTTAGCAATGGTATTGCTGGGTCATATGGCATTCTATACTTAGCTTCCTGAGGGACTGCCAAATTGCCTTCCATAGTGGTTGTACCATTTTACATTCCCACCAATAGTGGATAAGTGTGCTCTTTCTCCATATCATCTCCAGCATTTGCCATTGACTTTTTTTTCAGTAATGGCCTAGGATATTCTTCCTATCCAAAGCAGTTCTTATTTTATTTTGGGCTTATTTAATAGAAAAGTTGTGGGTTTATAGAATAAACATGTGTAAAATAAAGAATTCCCATATACCACCCTATTTTTAGGAACTTCTTTGGTGGTTGGAGTGGAAATTTGTGACAATTGATAGAAGCACATTTTTGTAACTGTACAATCGACTCTAGTCCATGGTTTAACTTAAGGTTCACTTTTTATGAACTATAGTTCCTGGATGTTATTTAATTTTTATTCTGTAATCAATTCCATTTGTCAGTATATCTATCTTTATGCTAATGCCATGAAGTTTTGGCCACTGTAGGTTCATAATATGCTTTAAAGTCAGGTAGTGTGAGACTTCCCACTTCATTTTTCTTCCTCAAGATATTTTTAGCTATTTGGGGTACCAATTCCAAATAAATTTGGTTATTGGTTTTTCTATTTCTGAAAAGTAAGTTTTTGGGATTTTAATTGGTATTGCTTTGAATCTATAAATCAATTTGGGTAGACTTGACATATTAACTATATTTAGTCTTCCAATCCATGAACACATTATGCCCTTACATTTATTTAGGTCTCCCATGATTTCTTTTAGCACTTTCTTATAGTTTTCTGTGTATAGGTCTTTTACCTCTTTAGTTAAATTTATTCCTGAATATTTGACTCTTTTGTTTGCTATTGTAAATCGAATTTTTTTTCTTGATTTCTTCTTCAGATTGCTTATTACTAATGTATAAAAACACTACTGATTTTTTGGTATTGATTTTGTATCCTGCCACTTTGCTGTTCTCATTTATTAGCTCTAGTAGTTTTGCTGCGAATTTTTTGGGATTTTTGATGTATAATATCATATCATCTGCAAACAATGGGAGTTTTACTTCTTCCTTTCCGATTTTGATGCCTTTTATTTCCTTTCCTTGTCTGATTGTTCTTGCTAGAACTTCCAGCACAATGGTGAATAACAATGGTGACAGTGGACATCCTTGTCTGGTCCTGATCTTAGGAGGAAAGCTTTCATTCTTTCTCCATTGAGGATGATGTTAGATGTGTATTTTTCATATTATTCCTTTATCATGTTGAGGAAGTTCCCTTCTATTCCTATCCTTTGAAGTGTTTTCATCAAGAAAGAATATTGAATTTTGTCAAGTACTTTTTCTGCATCAATTGAGATGATCAAGTGGTTTTTCTGCTTTGATTTGTTGATATGGTGTATTACATTAATTGATTCTCTTATGTTGAACCATCCTTGCATAGCTGGAATAAATCCCACTTGGTCATGGTGTATAATTCTTTTAATGTGCTACTGGATTTGATTTGCAAATATTCTGTTGAGGATTTTTGCATCATATTCATTAGAGAGATTGGTCTGTAATTTTCTTTTCTTGTAGCATCTTTGCCTAGCTTTGGCATGAGAGTGATGTTGGCTTCATAGAATGAGTGAGGTAGCCTTCCCTCCTCTTCAAGTTTTTTAGAGTTTGAGCAGGATTGGTACTAATTCTTTCTTGAATGCTTGGTAGAATCACATGTGAAGCCATCTAGTCTTGGACTTTTCTTTTTTGGACGCTTCTTGATGACTGATTCAATCTCTTTACCTGTGATTGGTTTGTTGAGATCATCTATTTCTTCTTGAGTCAATGTTGGTTGTTCATGCCTTTCTAGGAAGTTACCCATTTCATCTACATTTTCCAGTTTATTAGCACATAGTTGCTCATCCTCTCATTACCTCCTTTGTTTCTGTGGGGTCAGTGGTTATGTCTCCTCTTCCATTTCTAATTTTATTTATTTGCATCCTCTCTCTTTTTCTTCTTGTCAACCTCGCTAAGGGTCCATCAGTTTTCTCAAAGAACCGACTTCTGGTTTTGCTGTATTTCTTGATTGTTTTCATACTCTCAATTTCATTTATTTCTACTCTAATCTTCGTTATTTCTTTCCTTTTGTTTGCTTTGGGGTTAGTTTGCTGTTTTTTCTTTAGGTTTTCCAAGTGTAAAGTTAATTCCTCGATTTTAGCTCTTTCTTCTTTTTAATATAGGCATTTAGGGCAATAAATTTCCCTCTTAGCACTGCCTTTGCTGCATCCTGTAAATTTTGATATGTTGTGTTTTCATTTTCATTTGCCTCAAGATATTTACTGATTTATTTGTAATTTCTTCCTTGACCCACTGGTTGTTTAAGAGTGTGTTGTTTGGCCTCCATATATTTCTGAATTTTCTGGCCCTCTGCCTGTAATTGATTTCCAACTTCATACTTCTATGACCTGAGAAAGTGTTTTGTATGATTTCAATCTTTTTGAATTTATTGAGACTTGCTTTGTGACCCAGCATATGGTCTATTCTTGAGAATGATCCATGAGCACTTGAGAAAAAATGTGTATCCTGCTGTTGTGAGGTGCAATGTTCTGTAAATGTCTGTTAAGTCTAGTTCATTTATTGTATTATTCAAATTCTCTGTTTCTTTATTGATCCTCTGTCTAGATGGTCTATCCATTGATGACAGTGGAGAAGTGAAGTCTCCAACTATTATGGAAGAGGTGTCTATTTCTCCCTTCAGTGCTGTCAGTGTTTGCCTCATGTATTTTGGAACACTATGGCTCAGTGTATAAATATTTATGATTGTTTTCTCTTCTTGTTAAATTGTTCCTTTTATTAATTGGTAGTGTCCTTTTTTGTCTCTTTTAATTGCTTTAAATTTGAAGTCTAATTTGCTGGATATTAGTATAGCTACTCCTGCTCTTTTCTGAATGTTGTTTGTATGAAATATCTTTTCCTAATCTTTCACTTTCAACTTATTTTTATCCTTGGGTCTAAGATGAGTTTTCTGTAGACAACATATAGATGGGCCCTGTTTTTTTTTAATCTATTCTGCCAGTTTATGCTTTTGATTGGGTAGTTTAATCCATTAACATTTAGTGTTATTGCTGTTAAGGCAATACTTTCTTCTACCATTTTGCTTTTTGGATTTTATATGTCATGGCAATTTTTTAAAAAAATCTTTTTACATTTACTGATATTCTTCATTTCTACACTCTTCTCCAGACCTCTTGCTCCTACCTTTTCATATCTGCCTGTAGTGCCCCCTTGAGTATTTCTTGCAGAACTCGTCTCTTGGTCACAAATTCTCTCAGTGACTGTTTGAAAGTGTTTTAATCTCACCCTCATTTTTCAAGGTCAGTTTTGCTGGATATAGAATTATTGGTTGGCAGTTCTTCTCTTTTAGAATCTTAAATATATCATGCTACTGCCTTCTCACCTCCATAGTTTCTGCTGAGAAATCCACACATAATCTTATTAGGTTTTTCTTGTATGTAATGGATTACTTTTCTCTTGCTGCTTTCAAAATTCTGTCTTTCTCTTTGACATCTGACAGTCTGATTAGTAAGTATCTTGGAGTATGTCTATTTGGATCCATTCTGTTTGGGGTACACTGCACTTCTTGGATCTGCAATTTTATGTCTTTCATAAGAGATGGGAAATTTTCAGTGACTATTTCCTCCATTAGCCTTTCTCCTCCTTTTCCATTCTCATCTCCTTCTGGAACACTCACAACACATATATTTGTGCACTTCATGTTGTAATTCAATTCCCTGAGACCCTGCTCATATTTTTTTTCATTCTTTTCCTTATATTTTCTTTCATGTGTTGGATTTCAGATTTCCAGTCCTCTAGTTCACTAATTCTTTCTTCTGCCTCTTCATTTCTGTTGTAGGTTTTCATTATTTTTCATCACTTCTACTGTGCCTTTCATGCCTATAAGTTCTGTGATTTGTTTTTTTAAACTTTTGATTTCTTCTTTTTGTTCACTCAATGTCTTCTTTATATCCTCCCTCAAGTCACTGATTTGATTTTTGATGAGATTTTTCCATGTCTGTTTGAAAATCCTGAATTAATTTTTTCAACTGCTGTATCTCATTTGAATTGTTGGTTTGTTCCTTTCTTTGATTTTCCTAGTAGGACTTATTAATTTTTGCTGGCATCTAGGCATTTGATTTCTTTAATTAGTTTATTCTGGAGGTTGTTCTCACTCTTTTACCTAGGATTTTCTTGCTGGATGGCTTTGTTCTCTATCTGTTCTTTGACATTCAGTTCAACTTATTGTAGACCACTAGCATGGGTTCTGTTTAACTATCAGAATTTTTTAGTTCTTATTTTTCTGTTTCTTCCCCTTCCTATATGGAGCCTTTTGTTTTGTTTTGTTTTGTTTCAGGAGGGTTTCCTCAGATATTATTGACCCCAGTCAGAGTTTCCCAGACTGGACTGACCACCTCTCAGGAGGAAAGAGTTGCCAGCATCAATTTTCCCTGAGGGTGAGACCCAGCAGGTTGTCAGACTTTCCTAAGAAGCCTCTAGACTTTGTGCTTTTCCTGTCCTGCCCAGCATGTGGTGCTTGTCTGCCTGTCGCTTCCCATCAGCATAAAGTGTTGTGGTACCTTTAACTTCAGCAGACTTTCCCTGCCGGGATGTGGTAGAGACAAAGGTGTGGCTGTAGGTTGGCCTTAACTGCTTCAGTTTTCCAGTCCCTGGGGCCTGGATTCCTTGGGGGAATCCCACTTGAGCTGAGTCCCATCTTTTACTTGGGGTAGGTACAGCCTTTAAGAAATTAACTCTTTTTCTCACCTAACTAATTACTTTGCTTCTCAGAGGAGCTTAATTCTGCCCTTGCCTGGGACAGACCTGGTGCCTAAGAAAGTTCCCAGTTCTAATGGGCTGTTAAGGAATAGAAACCAAGCTTGGGGTTAAGGATAGCAGTAGAAATAGCTCTGGGTAGAAAGTCGAGATCCACACAGAACTATGTACTGTGCTATGTTGTGATATTTCACTCTGCAACCGTATAAATAAACATGACTAGAGTACAGTATAAAAATTCTTCAAATATTTACTGTGCTAAAACTAAAGCATGTGTGTTGTATTAGAAGGGGCATAATATATTGCATTTTGTAAGGCTTGGTTATTAGATTTCATGACAAAATGCTTACTTTGCCTTCTCTCCTCAAAAAAAAAAATAAATTTACTCATAGTCATTGTATAGTTTATAATTTAAAGTTCAAATTACATGTGGTTAGAGAAGTACAGGCAATTCTCATATATGAACATTATAGATTGTCAATAGGTAGTTTACTGTCTTTGGTAATTATTAAAAAATCTGGGCTGGCCTTGCTTTCAGTCCAAATACTTTTTGATGTTTCTCTCCTTTCAAGGACCTCCCTAAGTTTTCCAACATTGCTTACAAATGAGGAAATAATTTTAAAGATAAGGAAACCTACTACAAGAAGGAATTTACAATTAGGGTTTTGAAGGTGAATGTAATCCATTTTGGCAATCTGCTATTTTGAATTCTGACATCACCAGGCAGCCTCCTACCAGTTTGTTTAGCTCAAACCTTTTTAGAAACAAGATAGACCATGACTAGGGACCACTGATGTGCTGTTTTTTAGCACTTAAAATAATTCACCCAAGTGCATATTGACTTTTAAGTTTATTTATTAATAAAACAGGGGGAACCATTGTATTTTGAAAATATAGACAACTTTCGGTATCATTATTATTGCTCTGTCCAAAATCAGTAACTGTCAGGAAAATTAGATAAAGTAGTCCTTTAGGGAAACCCAAAGGCCATTATTTCCTTCCACATATACGAACATCACTTTCAATTGTTGACCTGAGAAATATGCACTGGTAATGTCGATGAGGATGGTTCCTTCCTTAGACAGCGTGAGCTGCGCTTCAGGTATGCAACAGGACTTTTCCAGGTGCGAGGGTGCAGACCCAACAGCCTTCCTCCTCCAGGAGGCCAAAGGCTAGGAAGGACCACATTAGAATTCACTGTGGAATATGCAAAGGCTCATATGGGCATAAGGCATTAGGGGGACATCA
Organism: Myrmecophaga tridactyla; assembly: GCA_004026745.1. NCBI lineage: Eukaryota > Metazoa > Chordata > Mammalia > Pilosa > Myrmecophagidae > Myrmecophaga > Myrmecophaga tridactyla. Next base: position 24,650 of record PVIY010012593.1, read on the forward strand.
CTCAGCTTGATATAAATACCTCAATTAAAAGGTTGGTAAAAAGAAAGAGGTCATTTCATCATGTGGGCATGACCAATTGTAGATGTGTTTATGCCTAACAAGAGAGCTTCAAAATATATAAAACAAAAGCTGATATGAAAAGAGAAATAGATGAATCAATAGATGAAAAGAGAAATAGATGAATACAGACAAACTAAATATGAACTATTTATAAACTACAGACATTGTGATGATACCACTGGAGTAGAAAAGTTACAAGACCCATTTGGGCCCTTGATAAGCTGTCATTGCTTTTTTTTCTTACCTGTTGCCTCTGGGGTGATGGACATTACTAACAAGATGGTATCTTGCAGTATTCCCACCTTACTTCACTGTTGGTTGTATAGCACCAAGGAGCAGTCCCATCACCAGGATTACGACAGTAATTTTCAATCAAATTTCTGACAAAGAAATGAGTGTGAGTTTGGCTTTCAAAAAATGCTGAACAAATATGCTTGTTGGTGGTAATACTGGTTATGTAGCCTGCTAATACTCTAGAATTACATGAACTGGGCAACAGGAGTCCCAAGGAAGCCTGAGCAGAGCAGGATTCCATAGGATTCCATTAAATTATGGCTGAGATGCTTCTCTGGGGTGAAACATATTACCTCTACTTTGTATAGACAAGCAAAATGGGTCTTTTGCTCTGTACCGGGCACAGTGCTATGTGCTGAAAATACAATGATTTGTATGCACAGTTCCAGCCTGCATTATTGACATGATTGTCAAATGTTAAGTTCATTTAGTTGAGGGATGGTCGAAACTGATTGCTGGAATGCTCCCCCAGAGTTCTCAGTTTAGTTGGTCTAGAGTAGGGCCCAAGAGTTTGCAATTCTACAAATTCCTGGTGATGCTGAAGCTGCTGGTCTGGGGAAGCACATTTTGAGAACCACTGTTACAGAAAAACCAGTGCTGAATTTCAGTTTCCTCACACACACATGATCAGTTCTAGTTCCAGAATACTTTAATCCCAGGTGCATATGGAACAGAAGCAAAGAAAAAGTCAATGGGATTTTGTGTTTCAGAGCAGCAGACAGAGAATGAGGCCAGCAGGGAACTTACTTGCAGGGAAAGTTTTCCAGGGTCCAGTTGTGCTTGTGGGGTGTCTGTGCATTCCAGTGCTGACAGGTATGCCCAGATACAGTAACTGCCACCTTCCCTCGATAGCTCTCACCTTGTCCCTTCAGACACTGATATGTTGGACCAGAAGATGGTGGTGGTGTTGCTTAAATGAGGAAAATAAATTGTAATGAATATTTTTCAAATAAAGTATATGGGCACAGGAAAATTGAATAGTGTTTATTAATTTTTAGAAGAAGTGGGTTTGGTAGAATCTATGTTTATGCTAGCATCGCATGAGGGACCCCTCCAGAGGCTAAACTCTTAGAATAGAGGCTTCTTTCTGTATTTTCTTTGCTCAGTCTCATAGATAGTAAGCATCAATATGGGTCAGCCCCTGCTTGAAACTCTTACATATGCCAACGATCCAGGTTCTTTGCCAAGAATCAATTATTCACTGAGCAAACATAACTGAATGACACCCCCATATTCCAGAAAACCAAGCAACCAAGAGTTCACAGAAAGAAGGCAAACATTTCCAAGGAAATGTGTACATCCAGAAATCAAGAATTTCACTTCCTGAGAAATAAACAGAAGTTGGTGAAAAGGAGAAATTGATGTTCATAAAGAGGGAAGAACAGCTGACACCTTCTGCTCTCCAGAGGCATGCTTGTCAGGGCAAAGGGAGGTTAGCCAGGCCTCACAGGTCTGCCAAAGCTTTTTTAACTTTTTAAAATAATGGCATTTTTAATGCAGTAGCAATATATATATAATGCCATTTTTAGTATACAATTCAGTGGCATTAATTACATACTCAATTTTTTGCAAACATCACCACAATTGAAAAAATTTTCATCATGCCAGAGAGCTCTGCACCCATTAAGCAATAACTCCCCATTCCTTCCTTCCCCAGCCCCTTAATAATCTCTTATTTGCTCCCTATCTCTATGACTTTGCCTACTCTAGATTTTTCATATCAGTGGAATCATACACAAGCCTTGTGTGTCGGCCTTATTATCCTCAACATTACGTTTTCAAGGTTCATCCATGTTGACACATGCATCAGGATATCATTCGTTCCTGTCTATGGCTAAATAGTATTTTATTGTTTGTATATGCCACATTTTGTTTTTCCATTCATCTGTTGATGCTTGGGTTATTTCTGCTTTTTGGCTATTGGAAACCATGTTGCTATGAACACTTATGTCCAAGTATCTGTCTGTGTCCCTGTATTCAATCCTTTTGCAATATACCTACAAGTGGGATAGCTGGTTCTTATGGTAGTTCTATTTTCATTTTTAACTTTTGCAGGCTGACTGTGTCAAAACTGGTAGTCCCTTGCTTCAAATTCTCATGGAAGGAAAATATTATGAAATTGTTTCTTCAAAAGTAATTCTTACTAGGTTTGCCATTTCATCTTCTCCCCCTGAAATCTTTTTCCCTCCACTCGCCTACATGGCGGGTACACTGGATAACTGATCATTCAGAGACACCTCTTTGCTCATAAAGCAGCAGTTGGAAAGAACTCTAGTTGATAATGAATACCAGAAAGCATGCGTCTAATTTCTCTCGCGACTACAGAAAAGGAGAACACCAGAGATACCATCCAAGTGTTTACATTTAGCAATACTCAAATGAGGCAGAAATCTCTGGTAGGGGGAAAGCAAACATGATAAATGGATGTTCTGATCAATTACGCACAGTATCCAGCTGATTGTTATAAAAGAACAATTTGAAAAAAAAGCAATAGCATCCCATAGGAATTAAAGTCCCTTTTAGGCACAGCATTCAGACACTGATATCTGTTGTTTTCTTGATTCCAGGAGCAGATGAATTCTGATCCCCAAATACAGGATATAAGCCATACTCACTGCATCGGGGGATATTGCAGTATTCCCAGCGTTTGTTGGGGTCCGTGGTATAACACCATGGGCGGGGCTCCCCATCGGGGTTCCGACAATAATTCATATTCAGGTTCTTGTTTGGAAATCTGAATGGGCAAGAAGAATTTTAATGGCTCTTAACATTGACATTCGCTACTGAGAATCTTTTCAATTGAACAAATGCGGAGCACCTGTGGGCAAAGAGGTACCTGGATGACGTGGACACAGGCTGCCCTCAAGGGGTGGTAAGAAAATTCTAGAAAATGGAGGCAAAGGCCAGCTCCAGAGATCCAGCTGCACATAATGGCAGGTTTTAAAACACCAGGATGATCTAGTGGACAGCGCACTGAGAAGCTGATGTCTTCCTATTTTATACGAGTGCTGCTTCTAGTCTCCTAGGTTCTAGTCCTGCCACCTTTAAGCATATGGAAGCTGAGAGGAGGGGGCCTGTGAGCACCTGTCCAGAGAGAAGGGGGCAGTGAGCCCTCCCCAGCTCGCTGCAGCAGGACCCAGAGGCGCCTGCAACAGACCAGCTCGGCTTAGTCCACGTTCCACTCAGGCTGCAAGAGCTCAGGCAGGAGGGACGAGGCGTCCAGTGGTGGTTTTAGTAATCTCTTCTCCTACATCCTGCAAGTAAATTTATCTAGTTTTGGGCCTTGAGGCTCTTTCTGTAATTCTCCTTTCAGGGAAAATTACCCTGGGTTCTTTTTTTTTTTAACTTTTTAAAAATTGTATAATAGAACCTATATACACAGCAATGAAAGAAAAAAGCAATAATTTTCAAAATACTCTTCAACAAATAGTTCCAGGACAAATTTGAGTTTGTCATGAGCTACCAAACCATCATCTCAGATTCTTCCTTCTAGTTACTCCAGAACATTGGAGGCTAGAAGAAATATGTATACTTTTTATCACCCCAATTGACTTTTTATTACTTTTCTTCTGTGAAAAATAACATATATACAAAAAAACCAATACATTTCAAAGCACTTCACAACAATTAGTTGTAGAACAGATTACAATTCCACAATTTTAAGTTTTTACTTCTAGCTGTTCTGAGATATTGGAGACTAGAAGAAATATCAATAGAATGATTCAGCACTCATACTCATTTGTTAAACTCTACCTTCTCTCTATAATTCCACCATCACCTTTGATCTTTTGGCCACTCTAGGTTAGAATCGGCTATGCCCATCCTAACTTTTTCATGTCGGAAGGGGCTGTCGATAATATGGGGTAGCAGAATGGAACTAATTGATGTTCTGGAGAGGCTGGCCCCTCTGCATTTCAGTATTTATCTGGTCCAGGAACCCATCTGGAGGTTGTAGTTTTCTGGAAAATTACCCCAGTGCATAGAACCTTTGTAGAATCATGTATTTTGCCCTAGGCATTCTTTAGGATTGGCTGGAATGGTTTTGGTTGAGGTTTGGCATGTTATGATAGGTAGCAATGTCTAACTGAGGTTTGTGTGAGAGTGACCTCCAGAGCAGTCTCTCAATTCTATTTGAACTCTCTCAGCCATTGATACTTGATTTGTTACACTTCTTTAGCCCCTTTTTGTCAGGATGGCATTGTTGATCCCACAGTGCTAGGGCCAGACTCATCCCTGGGAATCATCTATCATGCCGCCAGGGAGATTTTCACCTCTGGATGTCATGTCCCACATAGGGGTGAGGGCAATGATTTCACTTGCAGAGTTGGGTTTAGAGAGAGTGAGGCCACATCTGAGCAACAAAAGAGGTCCTCCAGAAGTAACTCTTAGGCATACCTGTAGGTAGGCTAAGCTTCTCTGTTATCTACATAAACTTCACAAGAGCAAGCCTCATGATCAAGGGCTTGGCCTAGTGATTTGGGTGTCCCTAATGTAGGACACAGTATCAGGGGTTTCCCTGGTGGTGAAGTTTAATAGTTCCATATTTTTTCCCATCCTCAAGGGATTTTGCCAACACTTTTTTATTATTATCTGCTTATTATATTCTGGGATATATCCAAACATTGCATTAAGCTATACAGGATTAAAGGCTCTCATTCTTATTCTGGGCTCCCTATGTTTGGATTGTTTAAATGAGCTATCCAGACAGGTTGAGTTAGATTACTTGCTGCAGAAAATTTAGGTTCTGAACAAAAGAAATTTTTCTTTTATTGGTCTCAAAGAGCAGATGAGCTTCTAAAATATAGGCAATGTCTTCCTTACCCCTGTATTCTGAATTACCTTATTCCCAACCTGAATGGCTTCATTCTTCTCTCTAAATGCCAGGTTATACATATATAAAAGAGCCACTCAAAATCCAGAAATGCTAATTACCACTCTGAACTAAATGTGACAGTTACAATCTAGGTCCCTGTTTTCTTAAAAGCTTTTTCTAAAGGAGAACAGACAATAAATAATTGCTCTTTTGTTTCTGGCTTATTTTGCCTCACCAAATGTCCCACTGGTCCATTCACAATGTTGCATGCCTCATGACTTCGTTCCTTTTTGTAGCAGTACAATATTCGATCATATGTATCACTATCATTTGTCCATCTACTTTTCAGTCAGTGCATCCTTCAGCCACCTCCATTCATTAAGCATCATGTATAATGTCCAAAGTTAACAGTCTATCAACACTCTCAATTTTAGATAATGTCAAGAGAAAGATAACCAATAAACACACTCTCACCAAATAGAAAATCTAAACCTTCCCTTAACTCTTGTCCCTCCCCCCATTACTCACCCCTGGTTTTGCTTGGTATTGTTGACATTTTCCTATTAAACATAGCCCCATAGTATGCAATAGCAGTTTTCCCACTCTATCCTGAACTTATAAACTCTTTGTACAAGAATCATACCTTTGAAATAGTTCTTGAAAGAACTTATTTATACTTGTAGTATTCATCGGTGGGACACATCTGGGCCTACACAACCCCTTTGAATTATGTTGACCTTCAATATGGTAATATTACTTATTGTCCCACTAGTGAACCACCTTCACTTCTATCTATTCCCTTACATTGGAGTTCAACCTCATTAGCTAACCGTTCACCCATCTCTAGCTTCTATGTATCTCTAAGTCCCCTATATTCCGTATTATAAGCCTCTGATTTTACCTTTACCATAGTCATAAAAGTGGAATCATACAGTATCTATCCCTTTGTGTCTGGCTTATTTCACCCAGCATTATGTCCTCAAGGCTCATCCATCTTGTCATGTGCTTCAGGATGTCATTTCATCTTACTGCTGCATAATATTCCATCGTATATATATATACCAATTTTGTCAATCCACCCATCTGTTGATGGACACTTGAATTGTTTCCATCTTTTGGCGATTGTGAATAGTGCTGCTATGAACATCATGTGCAAATGTCTGTTTGTGTCACTGCTTTCAGCTCTTCTGGGTATATACCAAGTAGTGCTATTGCCGGGTCATAGGGCAAATCAATATTTAGTTTCCTAAGGAACCGCCAAACTGTCTTCGATAGTGGCTGTACCATTATACATTCCCACCAGCAGTGCATAAGTGTCCCAATTTCTCCACATCCTCTCCACCGTTTGTAGTTTCCTGTTTGTTTAATAGCAGCCATTCTTATACATGTGAGGTGGTATCTTATTGTAGTATTTATTTGCGTTTCCTTTATAGCTAATGAGAATGAGCATCTCTTCATGTGCTTTTTAGTCATCTGTATTTGCGTTTCAGAAAAATGCCTATTCATGTCTATAGGCTATTTTATAATTGGGTTGTTTGCTCTTTCGTTGTTGAGTTGCATGATTTCTTTATGTGTACAGGATATCAAACCTTTGTCTGATGTGTGATTTTCAAATATTTTCCTCCGTTGAACTGGCTGCCTCTTCATTTTTTTTACAAAGTCTTTTGAGGTACAGAAGCATTTGATTTTGAGGAGTTCCCATTTATCTATTTTCTCTTTTGTTTCTTGTGCTTTGGGTGTAAAGCTTAGGAAGTTACCTCCTATTACTAGGTCTTGAAAATGTTTCTCTACATTTTCTTCCAGTAACTTTATGGTACTAGTTCTTCTATTTAGGTGTTTGATCCAATTTGAGTTAATTTTTGTACAGGGTGTAAGATAGGGGTCCTCTTTCATTCTCTTGGCTATTGATATCCAGTTCTGCCATGCCCATTTATTCTAAAGACTATTTTGTCCCAGTTTAGTGGGCTGGTTTTGTTTTGAACTGGCCATTTGGAATGGAAATTGCAAAACTTCAGTGGAGTTACTTTCTACGGAGAAAGCTGTGGTTTAGTCTCATTCCTGCAGTTCTCACAAGCCTGTTTACAGTCCTATAGTCATCATAGAATGAAGAGAAAGGTCAGAAGCAGCAGCAGAGCAGCAGGGGGTGAATTCTGGTCCAATTAATGTGAAATAGAAATACTCAGAGAACCTTATTCTGTGAATCTTCATTACCTTCTGGAGGAGGAACCCACTCCTTTTTTTTTTTTTTTAAATTCATGGTCCCCTCTGAGAATCCTGTGAAAGTTCTGAACCCTTGCCCCAGAAAAATGCACTAATATAAGTACACATAAAATGTCAGAGGGTTCACAAAACTCCTGAAGCCCACCTGTCGATGGTAGGTTAAGGGGCCTGGACATTTACTGACATAAAAAGAAGAGAAAGGAAAGGAGCAATTAAGAGAAGGAAATATTTGGAAAGATACACATGGGAGACTGATCTGTAGTTATTCAAATTTTAACATGCATATAAATCACATGGGATCCTGTTGAAATCTAGAATAAGATTCACTAGGTCTGTGATTCTGCTTTTTAAACAAACTCTTGTGTAATATATAAGCTACTGGTCCATGGACACAATTTGAGTAACAACAATGTATATTTCACTTGCGTTCATCTGGGAGAGTGCAACTTTTGAAATTCAAAAACATCAGGCAAGTTCATGGTTGGTTCATGCGAAAGTATATACACAATGGTAAACTGCTGCCAGAGCTATAGAATCTTGAACATCCGATTTTTTCCCCAGTGAGACTTACTTGGAGGGCTGGTATCCATGAGTATGTGGGCTCTGAGAATCCCAGGCCTGGCAGTCAAGTCCAGATGCAGTCTTAGAGATTTTGCCTTTGTAGTTTTCTCCACTGCAATGCATGCAGTCATCTGGGCAGAGAGGAGAGAAGGGAAGAGAGAAAGAAAGAAACAAAGACAGATGAAGCAAAAACAGAGCAGAAAACAGAATCTCGCTAGCAATATCTTGACCATCACTTGCAGCTCATTCCTCTGTAATATTGAACAGTCACTAGTAAAACCAACATTGAAGACTCAGAATTTTCTAACACAATCCAAAGAGAGAAATGCATTTCTCTTTTAAATATTAGAATTGGCATATTTGCATCAGTATTCCCTCAACTATTAGAGTTATGGTCAGACTCAGAAATTCTGTAATGAAGTCCTCAAACTGCAATCCCACATCCCTCAGGAGGATGGGCACAGGTTTTCAGAAGTTTGTAAGCTTTCTGTTAGGATTTTCCAATATTTGGGGTTTAATTTTAGATAATGATCTAGAATTTACTATGAAATATTCTGATCTTATGGATGACTCCTAAATAAGCTGGAACTGTCCTAGGATTTCAGGGCTGGACATTTGTTGGTGTTTACGACCTCATAGGAGAACAATATTCACCTACCCTTCCTAATATTGTTGAAGCAGGACTGGTTGTTATGTAAATTAAAAAAAAAATTTGAACTTTGATTTGGAGTCATTGAAATACACAGGAGAGTAATGTACTACTTTAGCTTTATGGGGTGGAAACAGAATTGCTGCTTTCTTGTCAAAGAAGGGCTAAATGATTTCATAACATATTGTACAGATAAAGGACATGCTTCAAATAGATAAAAATAATGGGAGAGTTGAGTTGAGTCGCAACGGGGCAAGCAGAGATGTTGCCCAAATCCTACCTTTATTCATTTCCACTTGCAGCGGAAGTATGAAATGAAGTACATGTTTACAATGTGATGCTTTTTACTTTTTTAATTATCAAACTCTGGGGTGATCTTTTTTTTTTTTTTATACATACATGGGCAGGCACCAGGAACCAAACCCAGGTCCTCTGGCATGGCAAGCAAGCGTTCTTGCCTGCTGAGCCACTGTGGCCTGCCCCGGGGTGATCTATTTTTTAATGTTTTTTATTGTTATATATAACATGCATATAACAAAAAGAAAGAAAAATCTATGCTTTTCAAAGTACACTTCAACAAGCAGTTACAGAACAGTAACTTTGTTATGGGTTACCATTCCACTATTTCAGATTCTTCCTTCTAGCTGTCCCAAAAAACTGAAGGCAAACAGAAATATATATTTTTTCTTTTTTCTGAAAAATAAAGTATATACAAGAAAAGCAATAAATTTCAAAAAGCACATGCAATTTTTTCCCAGATTGGTATGGGTTACAGTTCCACAATTTTAGGTTTTTACTTCTAGCTACTGGAGACTAAAAGAAATATCAAATAATGATTCAGCAATCATACTCATTTGCTAAACTCTACCTTCTTTGTATAACTCCACCATCACCTCTGATCTTTGTCCTGTTGTTTAGGTGTATTTGGGCTATGTCCATTCTAACTTTTTCATGTTGGAAGGGGCTGTCAATAATATAGTGTAGGGGGATGGAATTAATTGATGTTCTGGAGAGTCTGGCCCCTTTGCATTTCAGTACTTATCTGATCGAGGGACCCGTTTGGAGGTTGTAGGATTCTGGAAAGTTACCCTAGTGCATGGAACCTTCGTAGAATCTTACATATCACCCTAGGTGTTCTTTAGGATTGGCTGGAGTGATTTTGGTTGGGGTTTGGCAAGTTATGATAGGTAACAATGTCTAACTGAAGCTTGCGTAAGAGTGACCTCCAGAGTAGCCTCTCAACTCTACTTGAACTCTCTCAGCCACTGCTACCTGATTTGTTACACTTCTTTTCCCCTTTTTGGTCAGGATGGCATTGTTGATCCCACAGTGCTAGGGTTAGACTCATCCCTGGGAGTCATCTCCCACACTACCAAGGAGACTTTCATCCCTGGATGTCATGTCCCACGTAGGGGACGGGAGGGCAATGATTTCACTTAAAGAGTTGGGCTTAGGAGAGTGAGACCACATCTGAGCAACAAAGGAGGTCCTCCAGAAGTAACTCTTAGGCATGCCTATAGGTAGACTAAGCTTTGTTGATATCTACATAAGCTTCACAAGAGCAAGCCTCAAGATCTAGGGCTTGGCCTGTTGATTCGCATGTCCTTAAAGTTTGACACAGTATCAGGAGTTTCAGCAGTGGCAAGGGTTAATATTTCCACAATATTTCTCCCATCCCTCAAGGGACTTTGCCAAGACTTTTTGATTATTTGCTTCATATACTCTGGGACGTAGTCAGGCATTGCATGAAGCTGTACAGGATTAAAGGCCCTCATTCTTATTCTGGGCTCCCTGTGCTTGGATTGGTCAAAGGATCTATCCAGACAATTTGAGTTAGATTACATACTACTGAGAATTTAGGTTCTGGACGAAATAAACTTTTCTTTCTTTGGTCTCAAACTGTAGATGAGGTTCTAAAATATGGGCAAGATCTTCCTTATCACTGTGTTCTGAATTAGCTTAATCCCGACCTGATCAGCTTCATTCTTATCTCTAAACACAAGATTATGCATATATAAAACAGCATGTCAAAATCCAGATAAATAATTACCACTCTGGACTAAACGTGACTGCTATAAGAGCTTACAATCTAAGCCCCTGTTTTCTTATAAGTATTTTCTAAGTGAGACCATACAATAATTGCCCTTTTGTTTCTGGCTTATTTTACCTCACCAAATATCCACAGGTTCATTCACAATGTTGCATGCCTCACAACTTCATACCTTTTTGTAGCCATGCAATATTTGATTATATGTTTACACCATCATTTGCAAATTTACTTCTCAGTCAGTGCATCCTTCAGCCTGAGGTGCACTATTAAATTGGTTGGCTAATTGAAATAATTCTGGACTTAATCCATAATGGACTTAAAATAATGAACTGCTAATTGAAAAACTGGCTCATTGCTCAGTTGCAACCAAATAACATCTACAACATTAAAATAATATATTGTATTTAATTGTGAATTTGATTTTGCTTTTCTATTGTATGAGTGCTATATACTTAAGAAGTTTACATCTGGAGTTTGTATCTAGTTTTATATTTGTATGTGTTCAAGCAACATGTTGAGAAAAATAATTGGAAGGAAAAGGAATTTTCTCCCTTTCCAAAGGTACATGGATTATTCAAGCTTGTCAAACACTGTGCTTACTGATTATTAAGATCCCTTTGAGAAATGGCTTTACATCAATTTATTTAACAAGAAAGAGCAGGTGAAATATTGTTGAGGCATGCTGACCTTTGCACTCAGGGACACTGCAGAAGTCGAATCTGAGGTTTGGGTCTGTGGTGTAACACCAGGGTCCCTTGGGGTCGTTGTCTGGGTTTCTACAGTAGTTTTCCTCCAGGCCCTCTCCAGGGTATTTATCAGGTGAAAAACTGTGGAGGGTAGAAGAGAAGTACTATGGCTATAATTGTAAAATCAGCACATTATCCCCACGCCAGAATAAGATGCTATTTCCCAACTAAGATTTAAACTTCTGTCATCCAAATCATTTTGGTTGTATACCATACTATTTATGTCGTCATAGGGTTCCAATTTCTCTATCGATAGGCTGTTTCTGGTACCGTAGCTCATTTTATCATTACAACTGTATTGACATCCAAGCCTAAGTGTAAAAAAAAAAGCAGAAGGAGAAAAAAGATAATGGCCGCCACAGGCTGCCACATTTTTTTTTTTACATGGGCAGGCACCGGGAGTCGAACCCGGGTCCTCTGGCATGGCAGGTGAGCATTCTTGCCTGCTGAGCCACCGTGGCCCGCCCATGCCACATTATTTATCTATTCTGACCACCTCCTTTTGTTGGCTGGCGTTCTCTCTGCAAAAACAACAGAAGTTACTACCATTTAGTCCATGTACTCCACTAAAATCTTTCTAGATGTTCTCTCATGTAGTCTTCATACATACCCTGTGAGGAAGGTGCTATAACCCCTCTTGAAAAGAGGAGAAGACTGAGATGTGGCAAGGTAAACCAAAACAAAAAATGCCAGAGTCTAAAGCCAGATCTGTCTGAACTCAAACACAGTCTTCTTTCTTGGACACAGCCTGACACGCAGTTTGCTGTGTGGAGGCAACCAGTGAGAGAAAAGACACAAAACATTGTCTGAAACACCAGGCTTTGTTTCTGGTTCTTTCACTACCTGTTCTGGGAGTTTGGTTAACTGCACCTTCTCAGGTCACCTGTAGTGGTGAAGATGGCCTAGGTGATCTCTAATGACCCTGAGAGTCCACGCCTTGGCTATTAGGTTTCATCTTTTTATCTCAATAAGCCTTAAAGTCCAGGTTAGCCCATCTTATAGGGATGCAAAAAGGGGAGGACAGGGTAGCAGACACTAAATTCTTTCTTCAATAGTATTGCAACTGAGAACTTAATATCACCAGGGCTATACAACAGCCAAGGTGTGGGACATTGATTTTCACTTATATTTTATTTTCTCTTTGCTCTACAACATTAAGTCAAACATGTGCTAAAAGTTCCAACTTTGTATGTTCAGTTGAGATGAAATCATTTTAAACTGGTCATCCTAGGTCTTTTCTCAGACTTGGCCTAGAAGATACCATGGTTTGATTATTCTTTTTGGCTAGTCATTCTTCTATGTTCTAGGTCTTCCCCAAAATAATATACACAAAAGAGTAAATAGAAGGCAACCGTTTTCTGTTTCTGTGCTGTAAATCACTGATCAGTTCTGCATTCCCATATCTGGTTTGATTTAGATATAATCGAATTATTGTAAATGAAGCAGGTGAACACTGAGATGAAACAGGAAAGACTTACTTAGGTGTGTGAGGAGAATTAGCTCTCCATTTTTGGCAGGTAATACCATTCTTAGTTTTGGACACCGTGCCCCTGTAGTTCTTTCCAATTCCAACCTTGCATTCTTGAAGATACACTGAAAGGAAGCCCACAGAGTGATTGTTGTGGAATCATGTCTCCTACAAAAAGCATGTTCGGGTCCTGTGCACATGGACCCATTGTAAACAAGATCTCCTCAAAATGTGACTCCAGTTAGAGTGCGGCCCCACTGAGTCAGGTGGGATTGAACCCAGATCACTGTATAAACTGAATGAAACCAGATGGAGAGTAAAGCCATGGGGAGGAGCCAAAAGCTGGAAGTCAGCAACCCTGGAAGGGAAAGGAGAAATTGGTGCCATGTGCATTGTCATGTGAGGGAAAAGCCAAGGACCAAGGATCTCTGGCACCCAGCCCCAGAATGTCACAGTATTCTGGGAGAAAGCATCGCCTTGCAGACATTGCAATTTTGAACTTCTCCACCCTCAAAACCATGAACCAAGAAATTCCTATTGTTTAAGCCAACCAATGGCATGGTGTTTGTTTTAGTGGCTGGAAAACTAAAACAGCAATCACACTCTTTCACAATAAGAAATCTAATGGAAAGGGCCTGCTCCACCTGGCACACTGAGAGAAAGCTTGCACTATTGGAAAAGGGAAAAATGCACTAGATGTCACAGTTGTCCAACAATGTACAAAGATGGCCTTTATATCCATGGAAGAGCTGAGTTAACTAAGCTGATTAGTAATTTGATTGATTAATTTAAATCTATTACTGATCCTGTCCATGTACTCGATGCCATATTTGTAGCTGGGGTCCCCCTAGTGTACAGAATGAGCAAAATCCCCACTCTTAGGGTCACTTTCTACAGGAATTGGGGGTGAAGGCTGTGCTGCGGCAGGGTGCTAAGGAGAGCAATCAGGAAAATAAATTACAGATGAGATAATTTCACGTGATGTAGTTACAGAGAAAATGAAGAGCATGATGAGAAGGGGTGAGTGGGAATGGGGTAGGCAGCTTTAGGCAGGGTGGGCAGCATGTTTTGCAACCACTGAGAGAGATTTAGGCCACATCTAATTTTTGAAGCTCCCATATTTCAAATATGAAAAAACTCCAGACAGGGTTATAAAATCCTGGTTTACTTTAGATTCACGGCAGAAGGTCTCCATGAACCTCCCCTTCGCCGACTCACCCCATTAACAAGCAAGCTGTCTCCTGTCTTTAAAGCACACCGTCAGGGGCCCACGCACGGCACAGTGGCCACTTCCTAGGGCGTCCACCCATTGATGTCCCCCCAGTTGAGTCAGATGCTTACCAAGAGTTAGTCATTATTATTGTCAAACCTTTATACAGTTACATGTGGTTAAGGATGGGGTCTGAACTGGAAAATAAATGCAATAACAGAAAGCTATGGTTTCTTGCTTTGTTTTGTTTTGCCTTGTTTTCAACTAAGTTGGATGCTTTTAAGACTAGCCAAAAAGACTAACCAAAACTTGAATTAACTTATTTTAGAAATTGCATTCAAATCCACCAAGGGCAGGTCATGTATATGGCTTTTGAGGAAAATCATAAAAATCTCCAGGCATTGTACTACTAGAATGAATTAAACAAACAAACATAGAACTGTGCAACTCAGAGCATGATCCTTAATGTCAGCTATGGACTATAGTTAATCTAACCGTATTGACTAATGGTCACAATATTATTTCATCAGTTGCAATGAAGGTAGTGTACAGTCAGATTGATTGACAAATGTCTCTAAATTTTCTTGCACCTCTTTTTAAAGAAAGGATTTATGATTGTAGACTACGCATTAAAATAGAGTTTATGCAAGAAACGCAATCAATAACTTCTGTTGGGGAACCAATAATCAAAGCAAAAAGCATCTGTTCTACATTGAGTGCTAGTATAAACTTATGTTTCCAATTAAATTATAAAATGCTTAAGGAATATTTGTACCATCTTTCATGATTCCCAATGTCAACCAATTTTTTTAAATTAATTAATCAATTGTCTGGAGATAAGCACCTCTAATATATATATACCTATAGCAAACCAAGGATTTCAACCCAACTCCATATATGATCGCAAATATCTCTCCATTTAGATGTATTATTACATAAGATATATGACCTTTTTCAGAGGTACTTTGTTAAAGGTACTTTATGAAAGGGAGGCCGGGATTCAGAGAAGACTTTTACAAAGAGGTGACATTTGAGCTGAAACCTGAAAAACGTGAAAAGCAGAGGTGGAGAGGGACTTGGGTTGGGGGAGGTGTGACATTGGCAGGTTTGAGGAATAGAAATAAGCAGGTTAGCCAAGGGTAGTGAGCCAAGCAGCAGTGGCCAGGATGGGTTTCTGTAATGCAGTATCCTAGAGCATTTGGTAAATACTGGGATTTTATTCTAAGTCCACTAGGAAGGGTTGAAGCAGGGAATTTACACTGTCAGGGGGTCACTCTGGCTGAGTGTAAGGCTTGCACACTAGAAGCAGGGGAACCAGAGATTGCAGTGGGCCCAGCTGGAGAAGACAGAGGTATGGAGTGCAGCAGTGGTCATGGGGATAGATGCAAGGGGCAACTACAAATAGAATATGACACCGATGGCTTCCCAGAAAAACCTTGGCTTTTAACTGTACTTAGTGTGATTCTGCTTTTGCTTTTCTACTGTGTTAGAGTTATACAGTTAAGAAGTTTAGATCTGCAGTTTATAGCTAGTTTTATGGTTGTATGTGTTGACATAATATGTTGACAAAAATAATTTGTCATTACTGGAGTTCAGAGGGAATTTTCCTCCTTTCCAAGGTGTGCATAGATTATTTATGTTTGTCAAAAACTGCGCTACTTGAATATTAATAATATCCCTTTGGGAAATGGCTTTACAGAATTTAATTTACAGGTAGGGTAGATGAAATATTTTCAAGACACACTGACCTTTGCACTCGGGGATGCTGCAGTAGTCTGATCTGATCTCTGGGTCTGTGGTGTAACACCAGGGTCCCCTGGGGTCGTTGTTTGGGTTTCTACAGTAGTTTTCCACCAGTTCCTCTTCAGGGAATTTATCAGGTGAAAAGCTGTAGAGGGTAGAAGAGAAGTACATTAGCAACATTTGCAAAATCAGTACTTTATCTGCAAGTCAGAATAAGATGCTATCTCACAACTAAGATTTAAGCTTCTGTCATTCAAAGCATTTTGACTGTATGGCATAGTATTTATGTTGTCATCTTCCAAATTTCTCTATCCATAGGCTATTTCAGGTACAGTAGCTTATATTATCATTATAACTATATTGACATCCAAGCCTAAGTGTAGAAACAAAACAAGGAGAAAAAATACAAAGTCTGCCACATCATGCCAAATTCTTGATTTATTCTGAACACTTCCTTTTGTTGGTTGACCTTCTCTCTGTAAAAATAACAGAAGTTATTACCTTGTAGTCCATGCACTACACTAAAAACTTTCTAGATGTTCTCTCATTTAGCCCTCACATCAACCCTATAGGGAAAGGGCTATATCCCCTGTTTTACAGAGGAGAAGACAGAGATGTGCCAATGTAAAGCAATACAAAACACACCAGAGTCAAAGCCAGTTTATTCTGATTTCAATCACTGTTTTCTCACTCTGAAATGCAGCCTGAGTAACAGGGTGCTAGCCAAAAGTGCTGTGTGGAGGCAACCAATGGAGTAAAGACACAAGACATTATCTGAAAAGCCAGGCTTTGTTTCAGGTTCTTCCAATACCTGTTCAGGAGTTTGGTAAATTGCACCTTCTCAGTCTCAGTTTCCTCATCTGTCATGAGGAATATTTGCTAGGTCACCTCGAAGGCCCCAGGAGTCCATGCCTTGGCCATTTGGTTTCAGCATTTTGTCTCAATAAGTTTAATGTCCAAGTTTATCTAATAGGGAAAATAGAACCTGCCCATCTCGTATGGATACAATAAGGGGAGGACAGGGCAGCATACACTAAATTCTTTCTTGAATAGCATTGCTACTAAGATCTTAATGTCACCAAGGCTATACAACAGACAAGATGAGGGACATTGATTTTCACTTATATTTTATTTTCTCTTTGCTCTACAACATTAAGTCAAACATGTGCTAAAAGTTCCAACTTTGCATGTTCAGTTGAGATGAAATCATTTTAAACTGGTCATCCTAGGTCTTTTCTCAGACTTGGCCTAGAAGATACCATGGTTTGATTATTCTTTTTGGCTAGTCATTCTTCTATGTTCTAGGTCTTCCCCAAAATAATATACACAAAAGAGTAAATAGAAGGCAACCATTTTCTGTTTTTGTGCTGTAAATCACTGATCAGTTCTGTATTCCCATATCTGGTTTGATTTAGATATAATCGAATTATTGTAAATAAAACAGGTGAACACAGAGATGAAAGAGAAAGACTTACATAGATCCATGAGGAGAATTAGCTCTCCATTTTTGGCAGGTAATACCATTCCTAGTTCTGGACATCGTGCCCCTGTAGTCCTTTCCATTTCTGATCTTGCACTCTAGAAGATAGTCTGAAAGGAAGCCCACACAGTGATTGTTGTGGAATCATGTCTCCTACAAAAGGCATATTCGGGTCCTGTGCATATAGACTTGTTGAAAACAAGATCTCCTCAAAATGTGACTCTTGTTGGAGTGCGGCCCCACTGAGTCAAGTGGGATTGAACCCAGATCACGGTATAACCTGAGTGAAATCAGATGGAGAGTAAAGCCATGGGGAGGAGCCAAAAGCTGGAAGTCAGCAACCCTGGAAGGGAAAGGAGAAATTGCTGCCATGTGCATTGCCATGTGAGGGAAAAGCCAAGGACCAAGGATCACCGGCAGCCAGCCCCGGAATGTCGCAGTATTCTGGAAGAAAGCATTGCCTTGCAGACACTTCAATTTTGGACTTTTCTGGCCTTAAATCTGTGAACTAATGAATTTCCATTGTTTAATCCAACCAATGGCATGGTGTTTGTTTTAGTGGCTGGAAAACTAAAACAGCAATCACACTCTTTCACAGTAAGAAATCTAATGGAAAAGGCCCGCCCCACTTGGCACACTGAGAGAAAGAGCTTGCACTGTTGGAAAAGGGAAAAATGCACTAGATGTCACAGTTGTCCAACAATGTACAAAGATGGCCTTTATATCCATGGAAGAGTTGAGTTAACTAAGCTGATTAGTAATTCGATTGATTAATGTAAATCTATTACTAATCGCGTCCATGTACCTGACACCGTTTTAGTAGCTGGGGTCCCCCTAGAGTACAGAATGAGCAAAATCCCCACTCTTGGAGTCACCCTCCAGTGGAATTGGGGTGGGGTGGGGCAGGGGTATGGTGCTAAGGAGAGCAATCCAGGAAACAAATTATGAAAGAAATAACTTCACGATATGTATTTCAGAGAAATAAAAAAGCACAATGAGACAGGTGAGTGGGAATGGGGTAGGGGCAGTTTTAGGCAGGGAGGGCAGCATGCTTTACAGGCACTGAGAGAGCCTGGCCACTTCTAATTTTTGAGACTCCTTGTATTTTAAGTATAAAAAATGCTACACAGGGTTATAAAATTTTGGTTTACTTTAAATGTTTTCATCAGAAGCTCCCCGTGACCCTCCATGTGATGGTTTGAAAGTATTATGTTCTCCAGAAAAGCCATGATTTAACCCTGTTCCAATCTTGTGGAAACAGCCATTTCTTTCAATCCTGATTCAATACTGTAGGTTGGGAACTTTTGATTAGATTATACCCATGGATATAACCAATCATGGGTGTGATCTTTTGATTAGATAAAGATGTGACTCTAC
The DNA here is from genome assembly GCA_004026745.1 of Myrmecophaga tridactyla. Lineage (NCBI taxonomy): Eukaryota > Metazoa > Chordata > Mammalia > Pilosa > Myrmecophagidae > Myrmecophaga > Myrmecophaga tridactyla. The sequence continues at coordinate 43,321 of PVIY010012593.1, forward strand.
CCATTTCAGTTTGGTCTTAATTAGCTTACTAGAATCTCTTAAAAGAGGAAATATTTTGGAGAGCGTCAGAAATGACAGAAGCCTCAGAGCCAATAGGGTATATGTATATATATGTATATATATATACTTGGAGAACAGTTGCTTCAGAGAACAGAGACAGGGATGTTTGGAGATGCTTGGAACACAGCAGACGTCACCATGAGATATTAAATAAGCCAGAACCTGGAGAGAGCTTAGGGAAGCCAAGAGATGAAAGCCAGCCCCAGAAAGGCAAAGTAAGGAACCCTTACAGGAACAGAGGCTGAAAGCAATGGAGCCCAGGAGCAAGGGACCAGCAGATGCCAGCCATGTGACTACCCAGACGACAAGGATCAGACCCATTGGCTACTCCTGAGTGAAGGTATCCTCTTGTTGGTGCCTTAATTTGGACATTTTTACATATTTAGAAGTGTAAACTTGTACCTTACTAAATTTCTCCTTTTAAAAAGCTGTTCCAGTTCTGGTATATCACATTCCAGCAACTTGCAAACTAAAACACCCCACTTCACCAGCTCACCTGATTAACCCGTGTGCTCTCTCCTTTGTCTTTAAAACACACTGCCAGGGGCCCATATATGGCTGGGTGCTACTTTCTAAGGTGTCCACTCACTTCTGTTCCCCTCAGTTGGGTCAGATGCTTATTAAGAGTTAGCCATTTTTACTGCCAAACCTTTATAAAGTTATATTTAATTAAAATGGGGATCTAAACTGGAAAATGAATGCAAAAGGAGAGAGCTATCATTTTATGCTTTGTTTTGTTTTGCCTTGTTTTTAACTAAGTTGGATGCTTTTAAAGACTTGAAGGAGTTAGCTCATTTTAGAAATTGCTTTCAAATCCACTGAGGGCAACTTATGTACGTGGCTTTTGAAGGAAAGTTATAAAAATCTCCAGGTATTTTTACTACCAGAATGAATTAAAAAGAAACAAACAAAAAACTGTACAACCCAAAGAGTGAACCCTAAAGTAAACCATGGACTATAGTTAATAATACAATGAACATAATATTGTTTCATCAGTTGTAATGAAGGTAGTATACAGTCAGATTGATTGACAAATGTCTCTGGCTCCACTTTAGAAAGAAGGATTGATTATTGTAGACTATGTGTTAAAACAGTTTATGCAAGAAATAATAAAAAAAACTTCTGTTGGAAAACCAATAATAATAATAAAAAAGCCTCCGCTCTGCATCAAGAGTGCTAATATAAACTTATATTTTCAATGAAATATAAAATGTTTAAGGGGATATTTGCGCCATGTTTTATGATTCCCCAGGTCAACCAATTTTTTTTTTATTAATTGATCAATTTTCTGGAGAGAAGAACTTCTAATACTTATACCTATAACAAACCAAGGATTTCAACCCAGCTCTATATATGATTGCAAATATCTCTCAATTTAGACGCATTATTGCATAAGATATATGACCCTTATCAAAGCTGCTGTGCTGAAGGTCCCTATGAAAGAGATCTTGGAGTTTCAGAGAAGAGTTTTATAAAGAGGTGTCATTTGAGCTGAAACCTGAAAAATGTGAAGAGCAGAGGTGAAGAGGGACCCGGGCTGGGGGAGGTGAGGCCTTGGCAGGTTTGAGGAACAGAACAAGCAGGTTAGCCAAAGGGTAGTGAGCCAAGCAGTAGTGGCCAGGACGGGTTTCTGTAATGCAGTGCATTAGAGCATTTGGTAACTATTGGGATTTTATTCTACGTGCATTAGGAAGGTTTGACGCAGGGAATTTACACTGTCAGGGGACCACTCTGGCTCTCGGAGTGTAACAGTTGCGCGCTACAAGCAGGGGAACCAGAGATTGCCGTGGGCCCAGCTGGAGAAGAGGGCTGCATAGAGTGCAGTGGTGGTCATGGGGATAGATGCAAGGGGCAACTACAAATAGGATACGACACCGATGGCTTCCCAGGAAAATGTTGGCTTTTAATTGTACTTAGTGTGATTCTGTTTTTGCTTTTCTATTGTGTAAGAGTTATACAATTAAGAAGTTTAGATCTGGAGCTTATAGCTAGTTTTATGTTTGTATGTGTTGACGTAATATGTTGACAAAAATATTTTGTCGTTACTGGAGTTCAGAGGGAATTTTCCTCCTTTCCAAGGTGTGCATAGATTACTCATGTTTGTCAAACTCTGTGCTACTTGAATGTTAATAATATCCCTTTGGGAAATGGCTTTACAGAATTTAATTTACAGGTAAGGGTAGATGAAATATTTTTGAGACACGCTGACCTTTGCACTCGGGGACGCTGCAGTAGTCGAATCTGAGGTTTGGGTCTGTGGTGTAACACCAGGGTCCCTTGGGGTCATTGTCTGGGTTTCTACAGTAGTTTTCCACCAGTCCCTCTGTAGGGTATTTATCAGGTGAAAAGCTGTGGAGGGTAGAAGAGAAGCATTTTGGCTATATTTGTAAAATCAGCACATTATCCCCAAGTCAGAATAAGATGCTATTTTTTAATTGAAATTTAAGCTTCTGTCATCCAAATCATTTTGGCTGTATGCCATAGTATTTATGTTGTCATATTTCCAATTTTTCTATTCATAGCCTATTTCAGGTTCAGTAGTATATATTAAATTAAAACTAGATTGACATCCAAGCCTAAGTGACTTTCTACCCAAGCAGTAGAAATACAAAGACCACTAGATCTGGCCAAATTCTTCACTTAATATGAACACCGGCTTTTGTCAGTGGGCCTCTCTCTGTAAAAACAATAGATGTTACTATAATTTAGTCCACATATTACACCAAAATCTTTCTGAATGTGCTCTCCTTTAGTTTTTTTAATAAATCCTATTAGGAAGGTGTTATTACCCCTATTTTAAAGATGAGAGGACTGAGATTTGGAAAGATAAACCAAAAGAAATAATGCCATAATCTAAAGCCAGATCAGTCTCTTGCCAAACGCCGTCTTCTCTTTCTGAAACGCAGCCTGAATTAACGGGGTTTTAGCCACGAGTGCAGTGTGAAAGCCACGAATTGGAGTAAAGACACATGACATTATCTGAAAAGCCAGGTTTTGTTTCAGGTTCTACCCATACCTGTTCTGTTAATGTACCTTCTAAGGCCCTCAGTGTCCTCATCTGCTGTGGTACTAGGTCACCTCTAAGGGCCCTGACAGTCCATGCCCTTGGCCATTTGGTTTCATTACTGTATCTCAATACGCCTTAATGTCCAGGTTTAACTAATAGGGAAAATAAGACCTGCCCATCTCGTAGGGATGCAATAAGGGGAGGACAGGGCAGCAGACACTAAATTCTTTCTTGCTAAGCATTGCTACTGAGATCTTAATATCACCTAAGACTATAAAACAGGCAGGGTGTGGGATATCGATTTTCATTTATATTTTATTTTCTCTTTACTCAGCAACGTTATGTCAAACATGTAGTAAAATTCCAACTTTGTATGTTTGGTTCAGATGAACTCAGGTTTAAATATGGTCATCCTAGTTCAGCTGTCAGAGTCAGCCTAGAATCCATGGCTTGATTAGTCTGTTTGGCTAGTCAATCTACTATGTCCGAGGTCTTCTCCAAAATAATATATACAAAGGAGTAAATAGAATGCTTCTATATTCTGCCTCTGTGCTGTAAATCCCAGATCAATTCTGCATTCCCATAACTGGTTTGACTTAGATGTAATCAGATTATTTTAAATATAACAGGTGTACGCAGAGATGAAAGAGAAAGACTTACTTAGTTGTGTGAGGAGAATTCTCTTTCCATTTTTGGCAGACAACACCATTCTTAGTTGTGGAGACTGTGCCCCTGTAGTCCCTTCCATTTCTGGTCTTGCACTCTCGAAGATACACTGAAAGGAAGCCACACAGTAATTGTTGTGGAATCATGTCTCTCACAAAAGTCATTTCAGGTCCTGTGCATATGGACTCATTGTAAATAAGATCTCAAAATGTGTCTCTAGTTAGAGTGTGGGCCCACTGAGTCAGGTGGGGTTTAACATAGATCACTGAATACTCTGAGTGAAGGTTAGATGGAGACAGAAGCCATGGGGAGGGGCTGAAAGTCAACAGACCCTTGAATAGAAAAGAGAAGATGCTGCTATGTGACTGAAATGCCAAAGATCACCGGCCGCCAGCCCCAGAATGTCGCAGTATTCTGGAAGAAAGCATTGCCTTGCAGACACTGCAGTTTTGGACTTCTCCTCCCTCAAAATCATGAACCAAGAAATTCTCATTGTTTAAGCCAACCAGTGACCCAGCGACGTGGTAGTTGTCTTAGTGGCTGGAAAACTAAAACCCAATCCAACCCTTTCACAACAAGAAGTCTAATGAAAAGGGCCTGCCCCACTTAGCACGCTGGGAGAAAGAGCTTGCAGTATTGGAAAAGGGAAAAATGCACTAGATGACACGGATGTCCTATTATCTAAACAGATGGCCTTTATATCCGTGGAGGGGTTGAGTTAACTAAACTGACTAGTAATTGGATTGATTAACTCTATTACTGATCCTGTCCATGTACCTGACACCGTTCTAGTTCCTGGGGTCCCCCTAGGGTACAAAACAAAATCCCCAATCTTGGAGTCACCCTCTAGTGGAACTGGGGGTGGGGCAGGGTGCTACAGAGAGCAAGAAGGGAAACAAATTAGAATGATATAATTTCTCCTGATATATATTATAGAGAAAATAAGGAGCACAATGAGATGGCGTGAATGGAATGGGGTAGGGGCAGTTTTATTCAGGTTGGGCAGCTGGTTTTGTAGCCACTGAGAGAGATCCAGGCCACATCTGATTTTTGAGACTCCCAGAATGTTAAATATGAAAAAGTGCCAAACAGTGTTATAAAATAGTCATTTACTTTAAATGCGGAAGCTCTCCATGAACTGCCCCTTCCCCTACTTGCCCCATTAACGAGCGAGCTCTCTCCTGTCTTTAAAGCACACCATGGGGGCCCACACGTGGCGGGGTGGCCACTTCCTGGGGCGTCCACCCAGTGATGTCCCCCCAGTTGGGTCAGATGCTTTCCAAGAGTCAGTCGTTGTTATTGTCAAACGTTTATACACTTATATTTTATTAAGGATGGGGATCTAAACTGGAAAATGAATGCAAAGGAGAGAGCTATTGTTTCTTGCTTTGCTTTGTTTTGCCTTGTTTTAACTAAGTTGGATGCTTCTAAAGAGTTGAAAGAGTTGACTCATTGTAGGAATTGCATTCAAATCCACTGAGGGCAAGTCAAGAATATGACTTTTGGAGGAAAAGCATAAAAATCTCCAGGTATTATACCACGATTATAAATTCAATAACAAACAAACATGAACTCTACAGCCCAAAGAGTAGTCGATATGTAAACTATGGACTAAAGTTAATAATATGATGATAACAGTATTGTTAAATCAATTATAATGAAAGTTGTATACAGTCAGATTGACTAATAAATGTCTCTAAAGTTTCTGGCTCCACTTAAAGAGAAGGACTGATCATTGTAGATAATTCATTAATATATTGTTTAGACAAGAAACACAGTCAATAACTCTTGTGGGGGGACAAATAATCAAAGAAAAAGTCTCTGGTCTACATCAAGAGGGCTAGTACAAACTTAAGTTTTCAATGAAAATATATATACCTAAGGAATATTTGTATTGTCTTTTATGATTCCCAATGTCAACCAAGTATTTTTGTTAATTGATCAATTGTCTGCAGAGAAGTATTTTTAATGTATATACCTATAACATACCAAGAATTTCAACTCTGCATGCTATATGATTGCACACATCTCTCCATTTACTTGCATTATTGCATAAGATAATAATACAATCTCTTCTTGAAAGACATCCTAGGGGTTCAGAGAAGACTTTTATACAGAGGTGACATTTGAGCTGAACCCTGAAAAATGTGAAGAGCATAGGTGAAAAGGGACCTGGACCAAGGTGTGGCCTTGGCAGGTTTGAGGAACAGAAATAAGCAGATTAGTCAAAGGGTAGTGAGCCAAGCAGCAGTGGCCAGGATGTGTTTCTATAGAGCAGTGCCCTAGAACATTTGGTAAGTATTGGGATTTTATTCTAAGTGCACTAGGAAGGGTTGAAGCAGGGAATTTACACTGTTGCGGATCACTCTGGCTCTCTGAGTGTAAGGCTTGCACTCTACAATCAGGGGCACCAGAGATTGCAGTGGGCCCAGCTGGAGAAGACGGCATCATGGAGTGCAGCGATGGTCATGGGGATAGACGCAAGGGGCAGCTACAAATGGGATATGACACTGATGGTTTCCCAGAAAAACCTTGTCTTTTAGCTGTATTTATTGTGAATCTGTTTTTGCTTCATGTAAGAGTTATACAGTTAAGAAGTTTAGATCTGGAGTTTATAGCTAGTTTTATATTTGTATGTGTTCAAGTAACATTTTGACTAAAACAATTTGTCAATACTGGAGTTCAGAGGGAATGTTCCTCCTTTCCAAGGTGTGCATAGATTACTCAAGCTTGTCAAACATTGTGCTACTTGATTATTAATAGTATTCCTATTGGGAAATGGCTTTGCACAATTTAATTTATAGTTAATGTCAGATAAAGTATTTTCGAGACGCACTGACCTTCACACTCGGGGATGTTGCAGTAGTCAAATCTGAGGTTTGGGTCTGTGGTGTAACACCAGGGTCCCTTGGGGTCATTGTCTGGGTTTCTACAGTAGTTGAGCACCAGGCCCTCTCCAGGGTGTTTATCAGGTGAAAAGCTGTGGAGGGTAGAAGAAAGCACTGGCTATATTTGTAAATTCAGCACGTTGTCCCCAAGTCAGAATAAGAGTTATTTCCCATCTGAGATTTAAGCTTCTGCCATCCAAATCATTTTGGCCGTCTGCCAACATACATGAACGATGACATGTATGTTGCCATCTTCCCAATTTCTTTATCAAAAGGCTGTTTCAGGTACAGTAGCTTCATTTTATCGTTACAACTATATTGACATCTAAGCCTAAGTGACTTTAATACAAAATATAAAGGTTGCCAGAGCCTGCCAAATTCTTAATTTATTCCAAATATCCATTTTTGTTGGTTGGCCTTCTCTGTAAAATAATAGTCGTTGCTACCATTTAGTCCACATATTACACTAAAATTTTTGAGACGTCCTCTTCTTTATTCTTCATATAAACCCTGTGAGGAAGGTGGTACAGCCCCTGTTTTACAGATAAGAAGATTGAGAAGCAACAATGTAATGTAAAACAAAACAGGCCATAGTCTAAAGTCAGATCTGTCTGATTGCAAACATTGTTTTCTCTCTCAAACGCAGCCTGAGTAAAGGGGCTCTAGCGGTGAGTTGCGGCATGGAGGCAACCAATGTGAGAAAAGGCACAAGACATCGTCTGAAAAGCCAGGCTTTGTTTCAGGTTCTTCCAATACCTGTTTTTGGAGTATGGTAAATTGCACCTTCTCAGGTCCTCAGTGTCCTCATCTATCATGGTAGAGATGGACTAGGTTACCTCTAAGCTCGCCGACATTCTCTACTTTGCCCATTTGGTTTCAGCATTTTATCTAAATAAGCCTAAATGTCCAGGTTTATCTAAGGGGGAAAATAGGATCTGCCCATCTTGTAGGGATACAATAAGAGAATGATACGGTAACAGACACTAAATTCTTACTAGATAAGCATTGCTACTGAGATCTTAATATTAAGCAACGCTATATGTGTTGGTTTGAGCTGTTATGCACCCCAGAAATGCCTGGTTCTTTTTCCTAATTCAGTCTTGTGGGGACAGGCCCATTGCTTAGGGTGGAACTTTTAGTTGGGTTGTTTCCCTGGAGATGTGACCCACCCAATCATTGGTGTGACCTTTTGATTAGATTACTTCCATGAAGATGTGACCCACCCAATATGGGTTTGATATTTCCGTTAGATGGAGATGTGACTCCACACATTGAAGATGGTCTGGATTAGTTAACTGGAGTCCTTAAAGGGGCTCACAGAGAGTGAGACATTGAGAGCTGACATAGACTCAGTCATTTGGAGTTGCTTGGAGTGCCAACAGAGATGTTTGGATAGCCAATACAGAGAAACCTGTGACACAGACATTTGGAAATGCAGAAGCTCCAGGAGTCTGCAGGAGCTGGGACAACTGACAGAAGCTAGAGAGGAACCAAAGCCCAGCAGACATTGCCATGTGCCTTCCTATGAGATGCTAAGCAAGCCAGAACCCAGAGTTCTGCCTTGGAGCAGCTACGTAAGGGCCCACTGATGTTTAGAGAGGAAGCCACTAGAATCAGAAGCACAAAGCAATGAACCGGGAGCAAGGACCTCAGATGCCAGCTATGTGCTTTACCAGCTGACAGAGAAATCCCGGATACTATTCAATCTTTCTTTGGAGTCAAGGGATCTTTCTCTTGATGACTTAGTTTGGACATTTTTAAGGCTTTCAAACTGTAAACTTGTAACTTAATAAATCCCCTTTATAAAAGCCATTCCATTTCTGGGAAATTACATTCTGGGAGCGTTAGCAAACTAAAATAGATTATGGTACCAGAGAAGTGGGGTGTGGAGGTTTACAAATACCAAACATGTTAAAAAGGCTTTTATGTGGATAAGAAGATTCTCGAGGACTCCTGAGGAGGTGAATAGGAGCGGTCTGGATTGCTTTCAAGAAACTATTGGCAGAAATATGAGTACTGACGCTTCTTCTGATGAGGACTTACACCCCTGGAGTCCATGCCCTGGCCATTTGGTTTCATCATTTTATCTCAATAAGATTTAAAGCCCATGTTTGTCTAGTGGGGGAATTAGATCTGCCTATCTCACAGGGACGCAATAAAGGGAGGACAGGGTAGCATACAGTAAATTTTTACTCGATAAGCATTGCTACTGAAATCACCCAAGGCTATATATAGGCAAGGTATGGGATATCAATTTTCATTTATGTCTTATTTTTTCTTTGCTCCACAACATTGAGTCAAACGTGCTAAAAGTTCCAAATTTGTATGTTTAGTTGGGATGAGGTCAGGTTTAAATATGGTCATCCTAGGTCTTTTTTCAAACTTGGCCTAGAACCCAATGTTTGTTTGTTATTTTTGGCTATCTATTCTTCTGTGTCCTAGGTCTTCCATAAAATATATACACAGGGGTAAATAGAAGGCAAATATTTTCTGTTTTTGTGCTGTAAGTCACTGAACAATTCTGCATTGACATCAATAAGTTTCTCTAAGTACCTCCTATTACTGTATCTGGTTTAATTAGAAGTAATGCAATTATTCTAAATAAAATAGGTGAACACAGAGTTGAAAGAGAAAAACTTACTTAGGTGTGTGAGGAGAATTATCTTCCCAGTTTTGGCAGGTCACACCATTCTTAGTTTTGGACACCACGCCCCTGTAGTTCTTTCCATTTCCAGTCTTGCACTCTTGAAAATACACTGAAAGGAAACCCATAAAATGATTGCTGTGGAATCATGTCTCCCACAAAAGTCATGTTCGAGTCCTGTGCATATGGACCCATTGTAAACAAGTTCTCCTCAAAATGTGACTCTAGTTAGAGTGTGACCGCACTGAGTCAGGTGGGGCTTAACCCAGAGTGAAAGTCAGGTGGAGAAAGAAGCCATGGGGAGGAGCCAAAAGCCTAAGTCAATAGACCCTAGAAGAGAAAGAAGATGCTGCCATGTACACTGTCATGTGAGGGAAAAGCCAAGGACCAAGGATCACCAGCAGTCAGCCCCAAAATGTCACAGTATTCTGGAAGAAAGCATTGCCTTGCAGACATTTCAATTTCTCCTGCCTCAAAACCATGAATCAATAAATTCCCATTGTTTAAGTCAACCAGTGGCATGTTTTTAGTAGCTGGAAACACAATCCCATCCTTTCACAACAGGACATTTCATGGAAAGGGCCTGCCCCACTTAGCACACTGGGAGAAAGAGCTTGCAGTATTGGAAAAGGAAAAAATCCACTAGATGACACAGATGTCCAACTATCTACAAAGATGGCCTTTATATCCATGGAAGGATTGAGTTAACTAAGCTGACTAGTAATTCGATTGATTAATTTAACTCTATTACTGATCCTGTCCATGTACCCAACACCATTCTAGTTCCTGGGGTCCCCCTAGAGTACAGAACAGGCAAAATCCCCAATCTTGGAGTCACCCTCTAGTAGAACTGGGGGTGGGGCAGAGTGCTACAGAGAGCAAGCAGAGAAACAAATTAGAATGATATAATTTCACCTGATATATGTTACAGAGAAAATAAGGAGCACAATGAGATGGCGTGAATGGAATGAGGTAGGGGCAGTTTTATTCAGGTTGGGCAGCTGGTTTTGTAGCCACTGAGAGAGATCCAGGCCACATCTGATTTTTGAGGCTTCCAGTATTTTATATATGAAAAAAATGCCAAACAGGGATATAAATTTGTGGTCTACTTTAAATGTTCACGGCAGAAGCTCTCCATGAACCTCCCCTTCACCCACTTGCCCCATTAACGAGCAAGCTCCCTCCTGTCTTTAAACCATGCTGCCAGGGGCATCACATATGATGGGGCGGCCACTTCCTAGGTCACCCACCCAGTGATGTCCCCCCAGTTGGGTCAGATGCTTACCAAGAGTCAGTCGTTGTTATTGTCAAAACTTTATACAGTTATATTTCATTAAGAAAGGGTTCTGAATTGGAAAATGAATGCAGAAAGAGAGAGCTATTATTTTAGCTTTGTTTTGTTTTGCCTTGTTTTTTTTTTTAACTAAGTTGGGTGCTTTTAAAGAGTTTAAAGAGTTGACTCATTGTAGGAATGGCATTCAGACCCACTAAAGGCAGGTCAATTGTATGGCTTTTGGAGGAAAATTATAAAAATTTCCAGGTATTGTACAACTAGAATAAATTAAAAAACAAACAAACATAGATGTCTATAACCCAAAGAATGATCCATAATGTAAACATCAGACTATATCCAGTAAATAATTTAATGATAAAAACATTGTTACAGCCATGATAGTAAAGGTAATGTGGAGTCAAATTGATCGATAAATGGCTATAAATTTTCTTGTTCCACTTTAAAGCTAAGGATTGATTATTGTACACTATGTGTTAAAATAGAGTTTATACAAGAAATACAATCAATAACTCATGTCAGGAACTAATAATCAAAGAAAAAAGCTTCTGCTCTACATTAAGAGTACTAGTATAAACTTCAGTTTTCAATGAAAACATAATAAGCTTAAGGAATATTTGTATCATCTTTTATGATTCCCAATGTCAACCAAATATTTTTGTTAATTGATCAATTGTCTGGAGAGAAGTATTTCTAATATATATACCTGTAACATACCAAGAATTTCAACCCAGCACTATATATGATTGCACATACCTCTCCATTTACTTGTATTATTGCATAAGATTCATGGCCTTTATCAAAGGTATTTTGTTAAAGGTACTTCTTGAAGAAGATCCTAGGGGTTCAGAGAAGACTTTTATACAGAGGTGACATTTGAGCTGAACCCTGAAAAATGTGAAGAGCATAGGTGAAAAGGGACCTGGGCCAAGGGAGGTATGGCCTTGGCAGGTTTGAGGAACAGAAATAAGCAGATTAGCCAAAGGGTAGTGAGCCAAGCAGCAGTGGCCAGGATGGGTTTCTATAGAGCAGTGCCCTAGAGCATTTGGTAAGTATTGGGATTTTATTCTAAGTGCACTAGGAAGGGTTGAAGCAGGGAATGTACACTGTTTGGGATCATTCTGACTCTCTGAGTGTAAGGCTTGCACTCTACAATCAGGGGCACCAGAGATTGCAGTGGGCTCAGCTGGAGAAGGCGGCATCATGGAGTGCAGCGATGGTCATGGGGATAGACGCAAGGGGCAGCTACAAATGGGATATGACACTGATGGTTTCCCAGAAAAACCTTGTCTTTTAGCTGTATTTATTGTGAATCTGTTTTTGCTTCATGTAAGAGTTATACAGTTAAGAAGTTTAGATCTGGAGTTTACAGCTAGCTTTATATTTGTATGTGTTCAAGTAACATTTTGACCAAAACAATTTGTCAATACTGGAGCTCAGAGGGAATGTTCCTCCTTTCCAAGGTGTGCATAGATTACTCAAGCTTGTCAAACATTGTACTACTTGATTATTAATAGTATTCCTATTGGGAAATGGCTTTGCACAATTTAATTTATAGTTAAGGACAGATAAAGTATTTTCAAGACGCACTGACCTTTGCACTCGGGGATGTTGCAGTAGTCAAATCTGAGGTTTGGGTCTGTGGTGTAACACCAGGGTCCCTTCGAGTCATTGCCTGGGTTTCTACAGTAGTTTTCCTCCAGGCCCTCTCCAGGGTATTTATCAGGTGAAAAGCTGTGGAGGGTAGAAGAAAGCACTGGCTATATTTGTAAAATCAGCATGTTGTCCCCAAGTCAGAATAAGAGTTATTTCCCATCTGAGATTTAAGCTTCTGCCATCCAAATCATTTTGGCTGTATGCCATTGTATTTATATTATCATCTTTCCAGTTTCTTTATTGAAAGGTTGTTTCATGTACAGTAGTTCATTCTATCCTTACAACTATATTGACATTTAAGTCTAAGTGACTTTAATACAATCAGAAATATATAAAGACTGCCAGATCCTGCCAAATTCTTGATTTATCCCAAACTCCTCCTTTTGTCTGTTGGCCTCTCTCTGTAAAAATAATAAAAGTTACTCCCATTTAGTCCATGTGTTACACTTAACCTTTCAAGACATTGTCTCCTTTAGTCTTCACATAAACCCTGTAAGGAAGGTGCTATTACCTCTATTTTGCAGATGGGAAGATTGACAAGTGGCAATGTAAAGCAAAAGAAAACATGCTGTAGTCTAAAGCCAGATCTGTCTGTTTTCAAAGGCTGTCTTCTTCCTCAGATACAGCCTGAAAATTGTAGGGTTCTGACCGTGAGTCTGTCTGGAGGCGACCAGTCAGAGAAAAGGCATAAGACATTGTTTGAAAGGCCAGGCTTTGTTTCAGGTTCTTCCAATACTTGTTGTTGGGTGCTTGGTTAATTGCATCTTCTCAAGTCTTCAGTTTCCTCATCTGTTGTGGCGAAGATGGCCTACGTCACCTCCAAGGACCCTGACAGTCTTTGCCTTGGCCATTTGGTTTCACCATTCTCATCTCAATAAACCTTAAAGTCTAGGTTTCCCTAACAGAAAATAATATCTGCCCCTGTGGTAGGGATGCAATAAGTGGAAGGCAGGGTAGCAGACATTAAATTTTTACTTGATAAGCACAGCTACTGAGATCTTAACATCACCCAAGGCTCTATAACAGGCAAGGTATGGGATATCGATTTTCATTAACATTTTATTTTCTCTTTTGCACCACAACATTGTGTCACATATACAGTAAAATTCCAACTTGGCATATTTGATTGAGATGAACTCACTTTTACTCACAGCCATCCTGGTTATTTTCTCAAACTTGGCCTAGAATCCATGGTTTGTTTGTTCTTTTTGGCTAGTCATTCCTCTGTGTCCTAGGTCTTCCAGAAAATAATATATACAAAAGAGTAAATAGAATGCAGCCATTTACACCTTCTGTAAACTGATCACTGATCAATTCTGCTTTCCTGTATCTGGTCTGATTTAGAAGGAATAATATTTTTCTAAATGCAACACGTGAACACAGAGATGAAAGAGAAAGTCTTACTGAGTTTTGTGAGGAGAATTGTCTCTCCATTTTTGGCAGACAACACCGTTCTTAGTTTTGGACACCGTGCCCCTATATTCCTTTCCATTTCCGGTCTTGCACTCTCGAAAGTACACTGAAAAGAAGCCACACAGAGATTGTTGAGGAATCCCATAGCTTGAGCCGACCAGTTGTGTACTATTTGCATGCTGGTGTTTATTCCAGCAGTATTCACAATTTGCGGTTGATGGAAGTCGCCTAAGTGTACTGAGGAACTGGATGGGTGAACTGTCGTGTCTACATACAATTGTATTTCGAATGGCTTCAAGAAGGAATGATGTTGTGAGACATGTGACTAGGTGAGTCGACCTGGAGGAAAGCGTGTTGATTGACATATTCAAAACAAAAATACTAACATTTTAACACCTCACTAATATGGACAACTATTACGTGCAAACTCTGAGAATTGAATCCAAGAGCATAGCTTATAAGGTAAAGGCTTATTGTAAATGTTCCTAGAGTGTAAGCTCTTACAGCAGTCACCTCTATTCTGGAGTTGTAATGGTTATTCCTAACCATTCTGAGATGCTGAGCCGTTTGTGTATAACCTGGAACTCTGGGTATCTGTGTGACATCTGGGACTCAGAGCTAGAGTTCTGCAGCTATAAAAGGCAGCATTGTCCCATACTGCAACTGTTAAAGAAGCTCAAAAGAGATCGGACTTCAGTTAGAGATGTGAATGTAGCAGATCTGATTAGGTATGGGGTAAATCAGACTAAAGCGTAAAAATTTCCATTGACTGTGCTTTAAAACTTCAACTTCTGCATGAGATCAAAGGAAGGGATGTTTGTTTGGTGCAAAATTTATATTTTCTGTAGCACATTATCTAATTGAGCTTGTATGGCCAGTTTTTCTTTCACACCATAATTATATGAAAATTTGAATACAGAGTGAAATCTTGTTTGTTTGTACATGTTAGTGTGATGCCCTGATACATCCCAGAGTAATCTGGGCAGAGAATAAAAATGTATTTGCAAAGTCCCCTTAAAGGACGGGACTTTATAATTATGCCTAACAGTCACCCCCAGAGAACTGCTTTTGTTGTTCAGATGTGGCCTCACTTGCAAAGCCAACTCTGCAGGTGAACTCACTGCCCTCCCCTCTATGTGGGACATGACTTCTAGGGATGTAAATATTCCTGGCATCATGATATGTGACTCCAGGGGTTGAGTCTGGACCTGGCATTGTGGGATTGAGAAAGCCCTTCTTGATCAAAAGGGGAAGAGAAATTAAACAAAATAAAGTTTCAGTGGCTGAGAGATTTCAAATAGAGTTGAGAGTTCATTCTGAAAGTTATTCATTATATAGATATTCCTTTTTGGTTTTTAGTGTATTAGAATAGCTAGAAGGAAATATCTGAAACTGTATTTCAGTAGCCTTGATTCTTGAAGACAGGTGTATAACCATGTAGCTTTATAGTGTGACCATGTGATTGTGAAAACCCTGTGGCTGACACTCTGTTTATCCAGTGTATGGACAGATGAGTAAAAAAAATAAGGGCAAAAAATACGTTAATAATAAGGGGCTGATAAGAATAAGGGATGTTTTGGCTATTCTTTTTCATTATTATTTTTATTCTTAAATGTATTTTTTTGAGTAATGAAAATGTTCAAAGATTGATTGTAGTGATGAATGTAACACTATATGATGATATTGTGAACCACTGATTGTACAATTTGGATGATTACATATGGTAAGTGATTCTATCATACTAAAATTGCATTTAAGTAAAAGAACATATGAAAGATGCGGATTTTTTTGGGGGGGGCATTGGATAAAACATATGTTAATCTCATTGCAGAGAAACTTATTCAAACATTTGGGTATAGCTAGCTGAGTAAGTTCTTAGTGTTCCAGTCCCAATTTCCATGGACTGAAATAGAGTATACTTGCCCTACCCCTCACCCCCCACCCTACACACAACCATCTCCCA
This sequence comes from Myrmecophaga tridactyla, assembly GCA_004026745.1. Taxonomy (NCBI): domain Eukaryota; kingdom Metazoa; phylum Chordata; class Mammalia; order Pilosa; family Myrmecophagidae; genus Myrmecophaga; species Myrmecophaga tridactyla. The sequence goes on from PVIY010012593.1 coordinate 58,909, forward strand.
CAAAAATCTCTTTGTTTCATCTTCTCCTGCTCTATATTTTCTTTGAATAGCATTTACCAATATGAGTGTATTTGATTCTAATTTAAAATGGAACTTGTAAAAATTTACCTGATAATTTATCGATCAAATATTAAATACCTGGATATTGCTAATATAAAGGACTATTAGCATACTGTAGGATTCCATTTATAAGAAATGTCCAGAATAGGCAAATCTATAGAAACAGAACATAGATTGGTGGTTTTTTAGAGCTGCGGGATAAGAGGATTGAGGGAGAGAAGGGGACAGCTAAGGGATGTGGAGTTTCTGTGGAGGGTAATGAAATGTTCTAAAATTGATTGTGTTGATTGATGTACAATTCTGTGAATGTACTAAAAGCCATTAGATTTTACCATTTAAATGGGAAAATTGTTTAGTATGTGAATTATATCTCAATAAAGCTGTTTGAAAGAAAAACTCTTAGGACAGGTTTAGAATATTTTAAAGAAGGGTTAAATAAAGTGGAAAATGTAAGAAGAGCAGTAGATTTATTCTTAGAATACCCTGGTTTAAATTGTGGTTTCTTCATTTCCTGGATTCAGGAGGTTAGTCAATGAGCAAATAGCATGATTTCTCTGAGCCTAGATTTCCTCAATATAATCTGTAGATGATAAAATCTATAATCTATCTCACCAGCTAAATAAGCCAATATTAGCATAGGTGGTGGTGGTGGGGGGTGAGGGTGGGTATTTGTAAAAAAATGCCTGGCCTATCCCAAGCACTAAATGAAGGTATTTAACTAGTGTATGCATACATCATTTTGCAAATAGATGCATGTAATTTCTCCGTGCATAAGTAGCAAACACATAAGTATGGAAAAGCCTTACCCGAGGCTTAACAAACAGGGAAGTGGTAAATGCAACTGCACAGATGGTCAACGAATATAATATACTGGAAGAGATATTTACTGTTTTAAATTTTGAAGTGAATTGAGCATGACACTTTAACAAAGATGTCCTAAATTAATCAAACACAAACTAAGAGAAAGGCAAATGGACAGTATATTGGCGATTTTTTTCTACTAAAATAATAACCATGTGAATTAAATCACTGAGATTTGCAAATTCATTCATTATTTCTCTGCCCATTTGTTTCCACCACTCACAGAGAAAATAAACATATTTCTTGAAGAATTCCTCGAGCTTATATTTGATTTTGAACTGGAAATCCCACGAAATGAAAACTAAATTAAACAGATTGCACATAAAACCACCGCACATCTATTTTTGAATACATGCTTAGGAATGAAAATCCTCATCAACTTAAAAAGTGTTTAACTCTTACCTGGTTTCAGACATAAAAGAAACAGAAAGACCATTCCCTTATGTTCCATTTTGGGACTGGCCAGCAGGGTCCAGAAAAGCATGTTCCAATCCCAAAATGATTTGACTTATATGAGAGGAGCTGCCCCTAAGAACAAGATAGTCAAATTAAGTTAATGATTCTCCTGAAAGCCCATGCCACTGCACTCGAAAGCGTTCAAACATTACCTGGAACAGAGGAGCTTACAAAATGCTTCATGGCGGGATGGGCAATAGATGTGGGGAAGTGGTGAAAGCATATTCCCGCACCCTGCTGCCCTTCTTGGCCTCCCTTTATCCTTCAAACCCAGTTCTTCATCTTTCCCACTTAGTCTGCTTCCTTCCCCCTCCTTTCTTTCCCTTTCTTCTAGGCTAAAAAATTCATGATCAAAGCTCACATTTTCTGAGAACTTTCTCCATGCCACACACTTGCTGAGTGGTGCATGGATATAAGTTCATTCAAACTTCACTACATGTATCGAGCTAAACACTGTTATCATCATTCCCATTTTAAGATGAGAGAACTCGGGCTTAAAGGGTTTGACCAAGGTTACCTAGGTGACGAGGAGTGAAGATAATAGATACAAACTGTACAGGCTTTAGGTTACACACTTAAGCTAAGGTGTGATTGTTAAAATTCCAACATCCTACCCAACAGTGAAGAAATTACAACCTAAGTTAAAATATTTTATTATATTTAAATTTCCTTATCCTCAATGGGCTCAGATGTTGCCTGCAATTATACATTATTTTATTAACATATCAATCCTTTCAGCAATTTAATTCACCATGTAGTATATCCTCATCCTCACAAAATAAAGTAAGAGCTTCAGATTTAAATTTTAAAGAGTGTGTCTCAATTTTAATACTTGACTCTGTGTTTTTCCTGACTTTACACTAAAGTGGTGATGTAGAATGTGCTTTAGAATTCCTAATCCTTTGGAGAAATTATTTGGGAATCGTTCAATTGACCTTTTTATTTTAAATGTGAAATAAGGACAAGAAAGCATACACTGTTCTTCCAAGGCTAGGAAATGCTTTCCTATCAATCAACTAGTGAGGTGTAGAGTTGGGGGCCCAACCATCCAGGTGAACATCCTCTGGAGCCCCTGTGAGTGAAGTGCTGGGCAGAGATTTCAAAACACAATGTCCTAGAGAAAGCGGTTATGTCCCCATTGTGAGGGGCTGCAATGAGCTAATCACATCCCCCGTGTACGATTTTGCCTATTCATTCCTCCCTCAGTTATTTCCTCCCTTTAGCCTCTTCCTCTCACCTAA
>PVIY010012594.1:0-61410 GCA_004026745.1 Myrmecophaga tridactyla
TCACCTCCATTCCAGCCTCACCTCTGCCCCAGCTTCACCTCCATCCCGGCTTCACCTCTGTCTCACCATGGGTGGCAGGGCAGAGGCCATGGCAGTGAGTGGGCATGCCATCTTCTTTCTGCTGCTACCCTGAGAAGGAGGTGAGGGGTTGGTACCCTCAGTGAGGCCAAATGGGAAGGGAAAGGGAGTGAACAATTCAAAGCTACAACTGGGAAGTCTCTTTACCTTTGCTCAGGAAATGCTCCCCCCCCTACAGGCTTTGAATTGTTCACCCCCTTTCCCTTCCTATTAAAACTGCTACTGTGACCTGAGCATTCAGCCTAAAGCCCCAGAGTCAATGGGAGAAAACTGGGCTCTGGAGCCTGACGTACTGCAGTGGTATTACATGGCTGTGTGACTTTGGGCAAGTCACTAAACTGCTCTGTCTTCACCTATAACATGCAGGTGATACTAGTACTTACCTTATAGGGCTGTCTGGAGATGAAATGAATCAATACACGTGAAGGACTGGGAATGATGTCTGGTACTGAGTAGGCAGTGTTAGCTATTATCATTCATAAAGGTAATGAAGGCATATTTTTCACTAAATGAAACATATAACACATGAAACTTGCCTCTGCCTTCTCAGAGTGTCCAAAATATATCAGGATTGAAATTCGGTTTCCAGCTGCCTCAACGGTCCCTTGTGGTTGTGTGTGCCCAGGCTGGCAGCACAGGGACCCCCGGGGACGCCCACCTCTTCCCGGCCCTGGGCTCAGCAGACATGGCCCCAGTCACAACCTGCTTCTCTCCATTTCTTTGTACTTTTAAGAACAATGAATCTAAACGCTTCCCTGGAGCTGGCCCCAAAGTCTTTACTGAGGTTATTCCTGCTTTTCCCCACGGCCTCAGATTTCAGTAAAAATAGCACATTGTTAAATGACAGCAAAGTAACGTTCCAGAGGGTTATCTAGGCACGTGTGGCGGTTTGAAAAGGTTTATGTGCCCTGGAAAAGCCATGTTTTAATCCTCATCAACCTTGCGGAGCAACGGTTTCTCCTAATCCCTGTTCAGTGCTGTAGGTTGAGGACTTGATCAGGTTATCTTCATGGAGACGTGACTCGTTCAACCGTGGGCATTAACCTTGATTAGACGGAGACGTGTCTCCACCCATTCCAGGTGGGTCTTGATTAGTTTACTGGGATCCCATAAAAGAGGAAATTTTTTGGAGTGAATGCCTTTTGAGAAGGATGAGAAAGCCACAGCAGAGCCGCGAGGCTGAGAGAACCACAGAGTCCACCTGCCAGCAACTGTTGGAGAGTCTGAGAGAGCAGAGCAAGATGACAGAACGACGAGAGCCATGAAGCAGAGTCCACCAGCCAGCGACTTTTGGAAATGAAGAAGGAAAATGCCTCCTGGAGAGCTGGAGAGGAAGCAGCAGATGACGCCGTGTTCGCCATGCACTTTTCCACATGAGAGAGAAGCCCTGAATTCCATCAGCCTTTGTGAACCAAGGGATCTTTCCTGGATGCCTTAGATTGGACATTTCTATAGACTTTTTAAATTGGGACACTTTCTCTGCTTTAGAACTGTAAACTAGCAACTTATTAAATTCCCCTTTTAAAAGGCCATTATGTTTTCGGTATGTCACATTCCAGCAGCTAGTAAACTAGAACAGCGTGGCTAAAGCATAAAAGCAATACCTAATTGAAAGGTGGCTAAAGAGATGAAGGAGGGACTACTAATTTAAATTAACCTAAACCTAGATAAAAGGTACTGTAATTAAAGGAGTGAATAGAATTGATAGAAATTGATAGAAATCTACAACTAATTTGGAACATTACTCTAGAGTGTGCAAAAGTTTAAAGAATGGAAAGCAGTGATGACATCCAGTTTTTCCTTTTTTTTTTGCATGGGTAGGCACCAGGAATGCATTCATTTTTTAACAGCTTCATCGAGATACATTTCGCATATTTGTGTGTTCCCCATCAGAAGCGTACGAGTCAGTGGCTTCCAGTACACTCACAGACATGTGCAATCACAAAATATCTTCACCACCTCAAAAGGAAGCCTCACTCCCTTTAGCCATCACCCCCCTTACCCTCCAAACTCTTATCCTTGAGCAGCCACCCGTCTCTTTTCTGTCTTATAGATTTCCTTATTCTGGACTTTGATATGAATGGAACCATGTGATATGTGGACTCTTGGGATTGGCCTCTGTCACTTAGCATAGTGTCTTGCGGTTCATCCATATCACAGCATGTAACAATGTTTCTTCTTTGTCATGAGTGAATGAGATTCCACTGCATGGAGGTACTCTATTTTGTTTTCCATTCAGCCATTAATGGACATTACGGTTGTTTCTACCTTTTCACTTTATGAATAATGTGGCTACAAGCAGTAGTTTTCAATATTGTATGTGGACATATTTAGGTTTTCATTTCTCTTAGGTGTATACCCGGAAGTGGAATTGCTGGGTTATATGCTAACCCTATGTTTAATCACTTGGAGAGCTGCCAGACTGTTTTCTAAAGCATCTCAACCATTTTACACCCCCACCATCAGTGTTTGATTTCTCCACTCCTTGCCAACATTTGTGACTTTCTGACTTTTTGATTCTAGCCACTCTGGTTGGTGTGTAGTGGTATCTCATTATAGTTCTGCTTTGCGTTTGCATGGTGACTAATGACGTTGAGCCTCTGCTCATGCTCTATTTGCTCCCTGGATAAATGTCTACAGAGTGTTTGGTAATTTTTAATTAGATGTTTGGTCTTTTTATTATTGAGTAAGAAGAGTTCTTTATATATTCTGGGTATAAGACTGTATAAGATATAGATTTACAGGTACAAATATACAAATATAGATTTACAAATTATTTTCTTCCATCCTGTGAGTTGTCTTTGCATTTTTGATGGCGTCCTTTGAGGCACAGATGTTTTTAATTTTGATGACATCTATTTCATCAATTTTTCTTTTGTTGCTCCAGCTTTTGGTGTTATATCTAAGAATCCCTTTTCATATCCAAGGTCGTGAAAATTTGTCCCCACGTTTTCTCTTAAGAGTTATGTATTTTTAGCCCTAAAATTGAAGCCTTTGATACATTTTAAGTTAATTTTTGCATGTGGTGTGAATTAAGGGTCTAATTTCATTTGCTTGGATATGGCTATGCAGTTGTACCAACACCATTTTTTTGAAACGGTTTTTGTTTCTACATTGCACGGTCTTGGCACACTTGTTGAAAATCAGTTGATCGTGCATGTGTGGGTTTATTTCTGGACTCTTGATTCTATTCTACTGATCGACATGTCTGTTATTGTGCCAGTACCCCTCTGTCTTAATTACTATTGCTTTGTAGTAAATTTTGCAAACATTTAATTTTTGACCACTTTTTTTGGAATAATTCATTTGGAGATGGAAGTGAGATTTAAAAATATGCAAACAATGCTAAGCAAGAAGAGCAGGCATAAATACCTGAAATTTTTGAGAATTTGTCCATATGATAGGCCAAAATTTCCAAGAAGAGAAAAACAAGCGATAAAGATTTTCATTTTACACTAGTGTTTCTTTTGAACTACTTATTTTAAATTAAATTATCAGTTACTAAATGGTTACTAAATGGAAAATCAATAACATTAATCATCCTGAGCTTGGCTCTTGGGTCAGTCTTTGGGAAACTGCTGTTGACTCCCTGAGCTCATGTGTGAGTTCCAGCTAGCTGTGTTAGGGTTCTCTGAGACACAGGACAGCTCTCTCTCTCATACACACACACACACACACGAACATATATGTAAATATTAAGAGATTTATTACGGGAAATGGCTCGTGCAAACTTCAGAATTGGCAAATCTGAGTTCAATCTAGTGGGCTACAAGTTGAAGGTTCCGATGGAGGTGAAATTGAAATCCTGAGGAATTAACTAGCAGAAGTAGAAGCAGGAAGGCAGGCATTCTCCTAACTTTGAAACCCTCAATTCCACCTTTAAGACCTCCAGCCAACAGGCTGAGGAGACTCCGTCATTGCTGAGGCCATGAACCATAGATGTGAATCCACCCACAAAACATGCTCACAGCAGCAATCAGGGTGCACTCGCTTGCCAAACCACTGGACACATAAACCAGCTAATGTGGCACCTGAAATGGGCCACCTCACCAGCCTTACTCAATGGACTCTTAGTATGTTTCTACCAAGAGTAAGTAGGCTATTGGGCAGATTTTACACCTTCTCTGAGCTCTAATGCTTCCATCTGGAGGGATGAGGATTTGTAGCATGTATTTTCTGAGGGCCTTTATAAATCTAAACTTTTCTGAGCTCAGCCATTACCATGTGCCATCAGCCCCTGAGCACACCCACTAAATCAAGACATACTTTTGTCGGCCACATTCTCTCGCTACATTTCTACCAGTCAAGGACTATTTGAATCACAAAACTGCTGTTGTCCAAGCCACCAGAAGTGACAGCCAGTCTTCTGGGAAGGCAAAGAGAGGCTTTTGGTTTTAAGCAAAAGAGGTGGCTTTATAGTTGAGGTGCTGAAAAAAACAACAACTCTATCCCTACAATAAGCCCATAAACTATGGGTCATTCCCATAATAAATGTACAGGATGAGCAGCTTCACCCTTACATGCACAACCTCCAGATTCATTCTTTTCTTTGTTTCTTTTTTCTACCTTCCAAGACTAAACTATAACCATTTTTTGCCTTGTAGTAACTATCCCTTTACAGTGTGTGTATTTCCTATCTCTACATCTCTTTTTCAAGGCAAGGTTGAGTAGTGTTTGTTTAACTCTATTGACATTTCCATCTTGATGCATTGGTTTAGAAAGCACAATATGCTATCCATGATGGAGGTGAAGTTGAATTCCTGAAGAGTTGGCTGGCTGAAGTAGAAGCAGGAAGGCAGGCATTCTCTTAAAAGAACTTTATCATGCTCTTAAAAAAAAACAAGTGTATTGGGGACATGGCTAATGACCTCTTTGAATTTTTCTTTTTCTCCTTCTCTTAGTGGTGTTATAAGGCAGCATTTACCTGTGATTCTATGTTACATGCTTGTGTCGGAGGAAAGGAAAAGGGGGACTGTGGGATTGGAAGGGCTATGAGCAGTGGAGCCCTCGTTTTTGCAAAGACAGTCTTGTACTTGCTTCCCTCCATCACATATAGAGTTGCTGTTTACCACTTCTATCTCAAATTATCCCATTCATTTTTTAACAACTGTGTTAGTCAGGGCTCTCTAGAGAAACAGCCAACAGAGAGATCTATAAATATGAGATTTATAAAGGTGTCTCATGCAACCATGGGAATGAAAGGGTGCAAAATCTGCAGGGCAGGCTGTGAAGCTGGTGGCTCTGATGAAGGGTCTGGACGAACTCCACAGGAGAGGCTCCCTGGCTGAAGAAGCAGTGGAAGAGTCTCCCTTCTTCCTTAAAAGCCTTCATCTTATTGTATTATGTCCTTGGTGGGAGAAATGCCCTTCGCTCCTCACAGCTGTAATCAGCCACAGATGCAATCAGTTGACTGATGATTTAATACCCCAGCCTTACGTGCCTAACCAGACAAACTGGGCATCATCACTTGGCCAAGTTGACACCAGAACCAACCAACACAGCAACCTCGGAAAATGAGTAGAGATTATTATACTTATTGAGCCGATGAGAAAACAGAGATCTAAAAAGTTAAATGAACATATCCAAGGTTTTCCTTAAATATCCATATATGTAGGCTTGAGCACACACTGAATAATTTGTCCTGAACCATCCACTTCCCACGGAAGTCCTTCCTAATGAATAAACCCTGAAGGGCTGCCTCGAGGCCAAAGTAAATCATACCGAGTGGAATATTGCAACACTAGGTTTTCACTTACGTTGTAACCTGCATGGGAAAATGTCTCCCTTGCACAGGATAATTAAGAACTGAGCCTTTGGAATTCTTTGCCTTGGAGTGAATTACTGGGAATTTCTGTAAGTTAAGGGGCAGAGACTATTTTAAGGAGCTAACTGGGAACTAAGAAGAGTATAAATGGGTGGTACCTCTCCATTTGCAAAAACGCAGGTTGTTTTACATTAATGCTGCATGAAGCATAAAACAACAACATTTTCCCCCAGTTTGATGATGTCTGTAGCCATTTGTGGTTTAGAACTCTCCGAATTATACCCCCTTGTGCTGGACGCAGCCCTGACCTAGTATGCTTGCCGAGGGCTGTGGGACAGCTGGCACCTCCTCGTCAGCCAGGGAGCTGCGGGGATCGGTAGGGCCTGATCCTGAGCTGGCTCCAGCCAGTTATGCACCCCTGGGAGTAACCAGGGGGCAGAGGTCACTCTTTACCCCTCTGCTATGACTCAGACAAAGGGAAATGTGTCCAGGTTCGTGTGGCCAGGCCGTGCCGGAGCTGGAACACGGTTTATGGCTGAGGGGCCCACATGGCGCCAGGAGTCACACTGACCATCCAAGACATGGATGCAAGTCCCTGCTGCTGCCCTTGCCTCTGGTGCAGGAAGATGTCCACTGTTGCATTGATAATTGTACGTGAACTGAAGGTAGTAAAGCATAGCTGATTTTGATGTCCGACAGAGGAGGCTTGCTTTGCACGTGTCCCTGATGAGAGGTGGTCAAAGGGTGAGGAAAGTACAGGGATTGCTGTACACACAGCAAACCTCGCTGATTGAACTGCATCTCAATCATTTTTAGATGCATTCAGGGTTAGATAGGTACAATGAAAGGATACACAAAGAAGCATACTAATCGATTATAAAGAAGTCCTTATTAATACTTTAAAATGTGTTGTTTTTAAGAGGTTAAATATATGCTATGCTGACCAATTTATAATATTAATTAACTTTTCAGGTAACTATTGCAAAGATAAGCTTGAGCCTTGTTTCTGCCCAAATCACCAGGAATTCTGATTAGGGGACTCCGGATCAGATTTACCATACATAAAACCATGCAGTATATGGGATATAAAATGGTAAGTGAAGAAATCAGGGTTTTATTAGAGTGGTCCAGGCATAGGGCTCTTGACTCAAGATGAGCCTGTGAAATGCAACTTACCAATACCAAATGACACAGATGATGTGCCCAGCACAGTGCAAAGCTGTGAGGGGCAGAGATGCAGCAGACGCCGCTCACGCCTAACTATATAGTTTTTATGGTGTGTCTGTGTGAGTGTGAAAATCTGTGACCGATACTGCCTTTATCCAGTGTATGGTGAGATGAGTAATAAAATAAAGACAAAAATAAATAAATAATAGGAGGGAAAAGGGATAAAACCCAAAGGGTCCTAGAAGGCACTCGGAGTGTGCCAGTCTGGGGTCCTAAGCATGGCATCCGCAGAGATGGTAAGGGAGGGGGATACTTTGAAGACGGAAAACACTTCCAGACATTGGACTGTGAGTCCCTGGGACGGCGCTGGGTGGAGAGGCTCAGTGAGGACCCGGTTCAGAGCTGAGGAGGCTGCACCTGGATTAGAAATGAGGGAGTCACCTGAATGGGGAGGGTGGAGACAGGTAGCGATGGGACAAAAGCAAACGGCGATGGCTGGGTCTTGGGTGGTTAGTGCCTGTTAGAGGAAGCCCCACACATGGTGTGTGTGCTCGCTGTGCCCCTGACGCTGCGAGCAGGACCCGCTGAAGTGGCCGAGGCCATAGCTAGACAACTGAGCATTCCCGTGAGGAGTCACACTGGCACGACCAGCCACCAGATTTCCTTCTCTGCCAACAGACCATCTCTCAATTGCAGTGAGTATGACACCGTTGGCTGTCCCTAGCCCCCCCTTCCTTCTTCTCTAGTGCTGCCATAAATGTGCTTTCAGCTCTTGATTTACTGTTAGAAATTTCCTGTGTATGTTGCGGCTGAGAGTTAGGGACTCAGGTTTTGGGATTTGTAACTCAAACAAATCTTTCACTGCTTCCTACAGTACACTTAAATTAATTTAGGGGTCAAGGATATCCTGTGAAAATATCAAGAGCAGCCTAGCTTTGAAACTGCAAGAAAAGCCCATTTGAAGACAGCATGAAGTTTATTCTAGAGTAGCCAAATTATATTATTGCTTGAAAGCATTCATGTACCAATATCTGAAACACATTCTGAAATAAATATTTTGAAAGAAAAGCATGTTTAACTCAGCAGAAGAATTTACAGAATATGAGATGCAGTACAGCGAAACAAGAACCCAAATTAAGTGTTAAAACATTAACAAAACAATAAAATCTTACTGAGGACCAGCCTGATTCCACTAATGCTTCCCTTGTCTACTAAGGAAGAACATCAAGTGGAGGCAGGATTTAGATGGAGGTTCAAAAAAAATCAGATGTGATTCCTGCCCTCAGGGAGAGTGGATACTAATGAATGAGCTCTCATATGAAAACAGTATCAACAACAGTAAACTGACTATAATGCAAAGTAAGATGAAATAAGTGATAAGGTTAGGCAGAATCATCAAGTATTGCAGGGGGGAAGCTACAATTAATTGTCACTAGAGGATCAGGAAAGAGGTGGCATTTGAAAACCATCTTTGAACACGATGGTGGTGATATCGGTTTCCAATCACTGAACACCTATGATTTACTTACTCTGTGTTATTTGCTGCACAGATTCTACGTTGTGAGTGTTTCAACAGGTACAGAGGAGGGGGCGAGTGTCAGATGACAGAAGAGCATGAGGATAAATACGTGTGTCACTGTGTGTAGAACAGAGGCCACTTTGAGTGTGTAAAGTCCATGCTGCATGTGGGGTTGGTGGGATGGAATCACGGTGGAGGAGGATTGGGACCAGAGCAGCAAACAGCACCAAATGCTCTGAATTACGCAAGCCACACTCAGAGCTCTCAGGATCCTGTGTGAGAAGCTGCTGCCATCAGACCAGGCGGAAGGGGCTCATGGAGTGTCTTCCGGCCCTGCAATTGCACTCGAGAATTGCACAATTTGCAGCAAACCTTCCACCTGAGGTCTGTGAGAAAAGACCTCGAACTCAGTCGTTCAGTGGCTCCAAGGAGGTTGGGATGGGGGTGCTGGCCATATCCTTGACAAAGCATGGCGATGCCTTATGGACACGGGAAGAGCTGGGTAACCTTTCCTAGAAGATATGCTAGGTATTCTCCTCCCACTAAATTCTCTTGCTTAGTAAGCATCTGGATGTTTTCTGTTTTTTTTTTTTTTTTAATAGGAATTCACATATGCCTGGAATAACCCATGAACACCTCAGTATTTTGCCCAAAAAGAATGCTTTTCTTTTAGTGTTCGACTAACTGACTGATTCAAGAGTCTAAAAGACAGTGACAAATATCCTATTTGTGCTAAATATTACTTTATGAGAGAAAAATTCAGAGAATTCTGATAATTATGAAAGAGAGAGAAGGCCAGAAAAATGATGACCCAGCAAAGGATATTGTTTTTTGAGACAAGTGGGAATATCTTAGAGATATTGGCTGTGATCTTTTTCCTTAAAGTATGTGCTCATTTGTGGAACGAGGAGGGAATATCTGTGTGTGGCAGGGGGTTTAATCAGCTAGACGAAGCTCATTCCTTTATTCCAGTTGGCCTCAGTCCACCGCAGATTAGGAAAGAACAGAAAGGTTTGCCTGTGGAACAATTAATGGATTGTGGAGAATATTCAGTTCTGGTTTTTACATTTTGTTAAGTCGCAAGTAAACAATGAAATAACAATGACAAGATAAACACGAAAAGCCCTGAAAGACCAATATCTGAGTTTTTATGAGATTTTAGCGGCAGCAGTTCATTTATTTGGAACTTGCTTCTTTGAATCATGATTCACAGAATGCTTGCTCTCAGATCTTGAACTCAGATTTCTTCTAGGAGTCCCTGGGCACCCTGAGACACATTCATTGCAGGCGTCAGGCTCGTTCCCTGAGCCCAAGAGGTTGTTGTCTGAGAAAGAGACTGAACTTAAGAATCCTAGACAAATTGTTAGCATGAGGACCAGAATGTAAAGATCCCCCCCCCCACCAAATTCACCTTGAAACGATCAACAGAATATGCAAAAACAGAAAACAAATGCATTTCCTATTGCCCAAGTTGTAGTACTTCTTACATATTTTGAAGACCAGCCCTGTTGACGTGCGGCCGAGATGGTATATGTGGGAGCCGGATTGTCATGTAGGGGTTATCTTCTCAAAAGAGCACCCCCTTCTTTGGGGAACTGCTTCTTCCCTCTGTAAAACTTTGGTTTTCGGGGGACAGGGGGTGCTCCACGCAGCGCCCCTGCCGTAGTGTTTGGCTCAGGGAAGACGGTGTTTCCCCAGCCAGGCCAACCAGAGTGTGGGTTTGTGTCCAGAGAACAGCCCAATGCAGATCCCGAGGTCAGCCCCTGGCTCCAGTGGTTTATGAAGCTCCCGTAAAGATTCATAATGAAATCTCCATCCCTGGTATAGTCTGATTTGGAATTTTGTTACTTTGAATGACAGTCTTGCTTAAGACAGGAAATGAGACGATGCTGGCTGGTCCCCTGTGATACCCAAGGAGGGGGTGGGCACTGCATTCCCCACCAGCAGCACAAGGAAGGACAGAGGGCTTCCTGGAGGAAGTGATCCTGCTCCACCATTTGCTGAGGCGGAGCTCCCAGCTGTCACTCGGATCCGTCTTTCTCTGCTCCCAAACCCCACCCACTGTTGAGATGTTGGTTCTCCGAATTGGTTCTATAACACGGTTGAGGCTTTTTCCTTGTCTGGTTTCTTTAATCTGTACGAAGCTTCTTCTGTTAACGTTTCTGGGGTAGGTGGGCCAAGTTCCCACAAATCCCAGCGTAGATCACACCTGAATATGAGCCAGTATCAGGTGGCTTTATGAAGCTTATCATGTGTTCGACACTGAGCATGGTTGAAATGAGGCACGGTGCCTCATTTAACCCATGCTGCAATTTTAAGAGGTTGGCACAGGTCTTCCAGCTATTGCACAGGAGGAGAAACTGAGGTGAGAGAAGGTCACATAGCCAGCAGGTGGTGGAATCATCTTCTGAACTCAAGCTATCTGACCGCGCATCACTGTGCTGCTGCACTACTTAAAAGTCCTGTGCAGTGGCCCTGAGAGAGCTCCGAGTTGCTGGGACCTCACCGTGCTGCTGCATTCCCCACGCTGCTGCACTCCCCATGCTGCTGTTTTCCCCACGCTGCTGCATTCCCCACGCTGCTGCATTCCCACGCTCCTGCTTTCCCACGCTGCTGCATTCCCCACGATGCTGCATTCCCCATGATGCTGCTTTCCCACGCTGCTGCATTCCCCACGATGCTGCATCCCCATGATGCTGCTTTCCCACGCTGCTGCATTCCCCACGGTGCTGCATTCCCCATGGTGCTGCATTCCCACGCTGCTGCTTTCCCCACGCTGCTGCTTTCCCACGCTGCTGCTTTCCCCACAGTGCTGCATTCCCCATGGTGCTGTATTCCCCATGCTCCTGCTTTCCTCACGCTGATGCATTCCCCATGCTGCTGCATTCCCCATACTGCTGCATTCCCCACGCTGCTGAATCCCCATGGTACTGCTTCCCCTATGGTGTTGCTTTCCCCACAAGCATCCAGGATCTGGTTCATGCCGGGTTTCTGCCCACTTTCAACGACAGAGCCTTGACTAAGACAGGAGCAGGGGGAGACTCCGGAGAGCCCTCTGAATTCTGAGGGCAGAGAGGAGGGTGGCAGCAGGCAGGGAAAGGGTGACTGCTTTTTGTGAGGAAAACTACAGACCTTGGAGAGCCTTCTGCTGACAGGAAGACAGCTGCCCAATTCAGAACTGCTTGCTCTGAAAAAACTATATTGTAAGAAAATATCAAAGTATTTGATGAGTATTAAAGTTAGCAGTTAGCAGGGGCTGTGAAACTCGATCAATCCAAGGGAGCAAATCAAGGCAAGTAGGCACGTCATCACAAAATCTGATGTAGTTTTTGAAACAACAGGTGGGTGACTTGATGCTGTGGGAAACAATTAATGGGGAGACAAGAACTTAAAAAAGTCTTCCCGGATTTGGAGAAAAGAAAAAGGAAAATGGTAAGAGAATTATTAAGAAATATGGGAAACAGGTTTTGGAGAGTCAAGCTATGCATAGTAGGAATTCCTAAAAGAAAAAATCAGTACAGATATAGCAGGGATAAAAATAAATCAATCACAGAAGAAAATGTCTTGGTCAAAGGAGATGACAAGAAAACAGGAGAGAGAAAAAACAAACAAAAGAGAATAAAATGAAATGACACAAATTCGCAAGTATAATGATTATGTCACAGGGGAGGACAATGGATCACATTGGTTTCAATCAAATTGGATGTTAATAAGAGACTCAGTTAAGGCAAAATATCACAAAAGGGTTAAAAATACAATGATGGGCAACTATACATCAGGGAAACATAAGCCAAAAGAAGTCAGGTGGACATTAGATGACAGGAAAGCATTTAGGGGGGCAAATGGGGTCATTCTGTATTGATCAAGGAATCAATTCATAACAAAACCACAGGATCATAAAGATGTTGCAAACAATAGAACATCTGCTCAGGTACTGCGAAAATGCTGCTGGAAATGCGATACACCCGAAATGGGTTGGCTTTTATAAAGGGGAATTTATTAAGTTACAAGTTTACAGTTCTAAGGCTATAAAAATGTCCAAACGAAGGCCTCCAAGGAAAGATACCTTGACTCAAGAAAGGCCGATGGCACACGGAACACCCCTGTCCGCTGGAAAGCCATGTGGCTGTTGGTGTCCTTTGGCTTCTAGTTTCAACGAACCTCTCTGGGGGCGTTTTCTTTGTTTCTCCAAATGTGTCTGTGTCAGCTCCGAAACTTTTTCAAAAATAGTGTCCTCTTAAAGGACTATAGTAAGTGACCTACCTTGAATGGGTAGAGACACATCTCCATGGAAACCACCTAATCAAAAGCTCCCACCCACAGTTGGGTGGGTCACATCTCCCTGGAAATAACTTAATTAAAAGATCCCAACCAGCAATATTGGATCAGGATTAAAGAAACAGAAAGAAAACGCCCCCAGAGAGGTTGGCTTTTCTGGGTTTCACAACAGTTTCAAACCAGCACAGAAGTAAATGTCTGTAGTATCCGCTCTGTTCCCACACGCTTCCTTCAGTTGGAAAATGGTGTCCGTGTAAGGGTGATTTTTAACCCTCATAGTCCAGCATTTTAGAGCTGGTTCTCAATGAAAGAGAAACCTTTGTGATATATGAAGACCTTAAGAAAAAAGCTGAGAATCCCTCATAATGCTTTCCTCTAGGGCAAGAAATGACTGATTAGGTGGTTTTGAGAATCACTATATAAAGAGACATTCCTCTATTTTAAGCTATTTGGGAAAGCTGTGCATGCAAATGAAAAAGCTGTGAAAACATTTCTTTCTGTGTTAAAAAATTAGCTGATGAAGAAGCCTGAACTCTGGAGCTCACAGCTAATCTTGATGAAACTGACCTCTATTACTGCAAATGTCCCTTGGCCCTACGTCTCTAAGGAAGAAGCAGGAGTTCTTGAACTTCAAGACGGAAAGGCTGGGGTGACTATGATGCTGGGAGCTAATACCAGTGGCGATTTAATTGCTGTTAATTGTATTACTAATTGTTCCTATTTTTGCTAGTGCTCTGGTTAAAATT
The DNA here is from genome assembly GCA_004026745.1 of Myrmecophaga tridactyla. Lineage (NCBI taxonomy): Eukaryota > Metazoa > Chordata > Mammalia > Pilosa > Myrmecophagidae > Myrmecophaga > Myrmecophaga tridactyla. Next base: position 13,553 of record PVIY010012594.1, read on the forward strand.
TCATATATTTTGAGTAGCAGATCTTTGCCTTTGTTTGCCCCAAAGCCCTTCTGCATAGTTTTGAAGAACAGGAGGCTTACCAGGAACGTATATATGCTATTGCAGAAGAGATTACTTGGTTTGAATTTCACAGTCACAATTGATTCCCCTCACAGTAATTAATGGTCAGATACCATCGAACAACAGTTGCTAATTATTTCCTCTCAACACCCCATAGGCAAAATGGGAAAGCATTTGGGAAATTTGGAAAAAATTTAGTATTGGTTAACATCTGTACTAAGTTTAAAGAATGAATAGACTTTGAGGAGGAAAAGATGGGAAGGTTTAGAAAGGGCCTAACACTCAATACATACCCGCTGCCTTGGTTCCTGGCTCCTTAGGAAGCCTGCTTTGATCGGGCAGCTCACCTCCTCCGTGCCGGGCCTGGGGTTGAAAGGGACCCCCAGGAGCGCCCTATGGCTGGGCGCACGCGTCCCCATTCCCACCTGGCCGTGGGTCACTCTGCTGTGAGGGGTCAGCATTTATTAGAAAGCGCCCTCTTCTCCCCACCTTCTCCACACAGGAGGCCGCTCACCGACAGGCTGCACAGATCCTGGAAAGGAATTTAGGATTTTTCTTTTTATGCAAGGGCAGTTTCCTTTTAAGTTCAGAATTGTTTATTCATAAATCCTGTAAAAGAAAGAGATTTAGAAGGGTGGGGGGCCAGGGGTGGTGGTGGAGAACTCTGACTCTGCCCCGAGCCTCTCCCTCCCCAGGGCCCTGTTTGGAGGTCAGCATGAAGGCCATTTTCTGCCCTGGTGACTCAGCAGAGCAGGCCCGGGGCATGGAGCACGGGGAGCCCTGCATCTGGAGGTGGGGGCAGGTGTTGATCCAGCCCTCCTGTCTGCTCGGTTTGGAAAACAGGAGGAAAGCGAGAAAGAGGAGGTGAACTTTTGCTCTGTGGAGAGACAAGTCAGACAATGTGAGATTTAAAAATGTGAGATTTAATTGAAATCATATCCCGAGCGCTCTACTTTTCAAAAGTTGTCAGCATGACCGGGTTGCGTTTTTCGTGACCACCTTTATTGCCGTCAGGAGGGCGCCTCTGGGGAGGGCTGACGGTTCCATGAGGGCTGGGGGCGCTGGCTGCATGGGGGGCAGCGGGCGGGTTCGCTGGGGGCGCTGGACGCGCGGGGGAGGAGGGGCCTGGGGGTGCTGGCCGCGCATGGGGGCGTCGCTGGGGGCGCTGGCCGCGCGGGAGGGACTGGCAGGCCTGGGGCAGCTCGGAATGCGCCCGGGACCCCCGGCCTGGCGTCGGCTGCGCCCTGCGGCTCCTCCTGCGCCCCGCATGCTCCTTTCTCCAGCATGGGGGCCTGCATCGAAGCGTGCGGGGTGGGGAGCTCGCCCAAGAGTCTTCTCCAGAGACAGTGTCCTCTCAGGCGGGCGCAGGGGTTCCATGGGGAGAGGGGTTAGAGCCCAACCGGGCTCCCGGGTCTTTCCACGTGCGCTGACTGTCCTGGGGCGCTGCGGAAGTGGGGGTGCCGACTCGGCGGCTCAGCGTGGGCCCGAGATCCTGTTGCTGAACCGGGCTCCTAGGGGGTGCCCGTGCGGCTGGCCTGGGGCCCGCACTTTGCCCAGCAAGGACTTCAGCAAGAGGCGGAACCCAGCTGAGATGAGGCCGCTACGGTGGGTGTAGTTTTCAGAGAAAATCCAGGGAGAGGAAGCTCTGAGGGGCCGTGGGTTTGCTGAGAGCCTCGAGTTCTGCTGTGGGATGAAGCCTAGGAGAGGAGAAGAGTCATAGCCCCGCCCCGGCGAGCCCCGTCCACGCGGGGAGGCACGGCTCCCACGCACGCGCGCGGCCGCTCCCACCCCGGGCTCCCACTCACGCGCGCGGCCGCTCCCACCCCGGGCTCCCACGCACGCGCGCCGCCGCTCCCACCCCGGGCTTCACTGCTGTTGGATCCTCGGCGTGGGTGCAGACTGTGAGAGCTCTGATGGAGACGGCAGCAGACAGCCTGATGGAGCCAGGAAATCCGGTGAAAATTGAGAAGCGGTCCGAGGCTGGGTAACTCAGGACTCAGCTCAAACCCGGGTCCCGGGACACTCAACACTCTCCAGTTTCCTGACCGCTGATGTTCCCGTCGGTTTCTTTGTGCGGACTCGGTGGCCAGGTGGAGAGAAAAGACGTCCTCCTGTCCACCTGGGTGTGTGCCCAGCCCTGCGTGGTGCTCCCCCGGACTGGCCCATCCACCAAGTATTCATTCAGCAAACATCCTGCAAGGCTTGGTCTTCACCAGGTCTTGGGCGCGTCAGGAAAGAGGAAGACAGTGTCTCCGCCCTCCAGGAGCTCAGGCTGGTGAAAACGAAAAAACACATCGGCTCTGGTTGTGGAGAAATTTATTTTTTATGGGGAAAAAAATGAATTAAGGAGTCCATGATTCATTCAGCTCTTACCATAGGCAGTTAGAGAGTTTTCCCTCCATCAAGGCTTGTTTGGTTCCTTCTGATAGGGTCTCAGAAATACCTCTCTGATGACTTCTCTCACTTCCTTCAGTTGAGGCAGTATTTGGAGAAAGGGGCCAGCACGACACTCCAACACACACTGGTTTAGGTTCAAGCTCAGGAACTGTAAGAGAACCAAGGGGCTTCGGTTTCTGAACTGTCTAATGAGAGTAGGAGGGTGGGGACAGTTTCTGGTTTGAAGCATCCTCTGTGTGGCCCATGGGGTAGGCAGCCCCCTACCCCCACCCCTCCAACTCACTCTGAAGCAAAAGGGAATTGGCATAGGTCACCAGTCTTACTTAGTTGTTTTTGGGAAAGGAAGTTGTCTTAACTGTCCCTGAAAGAAAAAATCCTATTTTGTCATACTTTACTTGTAGATATTCTTGTACTAAAATGACTTTGAATACAACGATCCAAAAGTTCAAGATGTTTAATGTTCTCTACAGCAGCCCAGCTGAGAGCCCTGTCCCTTTGTCTCTGTAATGTGCAACGGACATTCCTGCCTGGAGTGAGAGCCGAGAATGTTATTTCTTTGGCTTGACTCTTGGCAGGTGTGTAACGTGACTCCTGATAGCAGGGCGGCAGATTACATTCGGCTAGAAAACCATTTCTAAGGCTCCTGGCACCCAAACTGTTATTGCATGTCTGCAGGTGTTTAGTAATTGGATTAATGCAGAGCTGAAGGAATGTCTGCTCCCCGGCTCGGGGAAACATTGAGGAAAGACAACTGCGTTTCAGGAGTGACCTGGGATGCCGGACGACAGGTCTGCGCGTACACGCGAAGCCAGAGCTAAGCCTGCAGGTTGAAAATGAACTGCTGTGGCAATCGCCTTCCAAAGGAAAGTTTATCCACAGCTAAATACAATAACAATGGCCTTGCGAGCCAGGCAGGCAGGAGCTTCAGTGGGGCTTAATCCCTTCCAAAAGCAGCTCGGACAGCGTGAGCTTGGGCCTTCTGGGTTTGCAGCGCATGAGCCCATGAGCCCACGTGTGTAAGATTAATCATGATTTAAAAAGCCTTGGGTAAGCAGATGACGGTGGAAGTGTGGAGATTGCATAGCGTCCGGAATCCTCACACCCCTTCCAGTTAGCGGGCAGCCTGATGTGCAGCCGCGCCCTCCCTGTGTGGGCTTCCTGATGGGCCCTTCCTGAGATGGCTACGTTCACGTCCCACGGCAACCGGTGCCTCGGAGAAGTGGCTCCTGGGGGGAATTTTGTCTTGTGGCTAATGGAACCTTACAGCACCCCCTGAAGCAAGAGTCAAACCCTCAGAGGCTTCCATTTGAGTTGAGAAAAGCAATGGTTTGACTTTACAAACCCAACCTCTTTCTCAGCTTTACAACTCAGAAGGGAGGTGGACTATTTGGAGAACATCTGAAGAGAAGGAAGATAATGGTGAAAAAGTGAGTTTTGCAAAGACAGGCTAAAGAACTGGTATTGCTTCGCTGAAGTCTAGAGAGGCAACTTGTTGTTCACAATGTGATGTCAGTAGATGGTAGGGGTCACATGGGGGGAAGAGAAGCCAGGTGTGGCCTGCAGAGGTTGAGTTGGAAGCTAAGAGCTTATAAGGTACAGGAAATGAAAAAATTCAGAGAGGAGGAAGGAACATGGCCTGTATGGCTACCCATTCGTTCATTCAACAAAACTTATGGACACAGCTAGGCACCAGGCCTTGAATGTGTGGGGAATGCAGATTGACCAAGATGTGTTTTCCGTCCTGTGGGGGATATAGTCTAGGAAGCATAAGCAGGTAATAAAGGTCTGGGGGAAGGGCTGTGGAAGCTCAGGGAATATTCCAGTGATAACAGCTGGGAGTAGGAGAGGGTCTGGGAAGCTGTCACCTCCCCTCAACTTGGAAGACATAAGGCCTTCTAGGCTAGATTGATGGGGCTCCAGCTGACACTCCAGCTGAATTTCCAACTTGTAGCCAGCAGTAAATGGTAGGGGGCTGGGGAAACGCTGGTGCTGATCTATGCATGGGTGATTATTGGGGTTCAAATTGAGTGGAAAGCAGAAGTCCGGCAAGCAGCTGTGGTCACCTCAATGAGGGTCTACCACGGTGTGGAGGAGGGGTGGGCTGGAAAGAATGGGATGGATGGGTGGTGTGTGGAGAAGAAACAAAAGGAGGCCCAGGAATCAAAACTGAGCAAACAAACCAAACAAGCAGCAGCAACTACGGAAGGAATTTCAAATGAAAGCTTTCAAGTACTGAAGGGACTGGGCTGGAGGGCCCATTTGAGAGGCATTCAGATGTCGGTGTGCTGAGTAGAAGCGACTGTCCTGGAGAAGTTTGGGGAGAAGGAGAAGGGCAAAAGACTTGTTGGGAGTTGAGGAGGGGGAGGCAGCCACACCAAGGCCAAGGAGAAGGGAGCTCGGTGTGGATCGCTGTAGAAAGGGGTGAGGTCAGGAGTGGGGGCAATGGAAGCTGATTCTCAGGTCATCCCAGGGTGGCCCTGACCACAGGGTCAATGTATGCAAGTTTTCTCTCTCAGGGCAGGGAAGGAGCTCAGGTAATCAAGACAGTAACCAGAGGCCAACAGGGCTAATGAGAACAAATCTTCATTTAAAAGTTGAAAATGAAAAGAAATTATGAAAGTGTGGCTTGGGGAACTACTTAAATGACACTAAGGTTCTAGTCACGTAATCCCACAGGGTTAAACCAGAAAGGGGTCTCACAGCTGGTCAAATCTACCCCCTTAATTTACAGCTGAGGAAGCGGAGAGGGAAAAGGACTCACCCATAAGCACACAACTAGCTGGGGGAACCTGAAACTGATACCCAGGCATCCTGAAAGGGTGGGATAGAGGATAGATATAAATAAGAGGGAACCAGAACTTCTGCGTTTTTATTAACTACACTGGAATTATTCAACCAACCAGAAAGCCTGAACTAAGCGTGAGGCACTGTGAAAGGCCGTCAGCGAAGTGTTTGATTAAAGGCTTCCAATTCTTTTGGGAATGACAAAAAGTCTCTGGCAGAGAGAAGAACTACTTCCTTGGGAATTCAGCTGATGAAGAGGCCGCTGTTGTGGGGAAGAAGGAGAACTCAGGCGACAAGAATGCCTGTGTGGGGGAGGGGAGAGAGCCCTTGAAGGCTCTCAGAGACTAGTTATTTGATGAGTCATGGTACAGCTTCTATTTGTGATGTGCGAGAATGTGCTACTGATTTTGATGTGCAAAGCTGTTGTTTCCTCCATAAACACTTAGGGACAGGCCATGAAAAGCAGAGTCGAGTTATAGTAGATCCTTCAACTGAGTGCAGCAAACCTGAATTCTCACTTCCCTGGTGTCACTAACTTTCCCTTGGCCTCATCAGTGACGTGGAATATCTCGCTGGGCAGATGGATAGAGCCAATCCTGACCTAGTGAATTAGGCAGCATCTGGAGACCCTTGGAGGTCTGAGCTGGATTTGAACCAGGGTGCCCGCAATGGTTGGCAGGGTTCTCTGAGCCAGGAAGGAAAAGGACTCTCACCAACCCCCCTGTGCTCTTTATCAACATCTCCCTTTAACACCGCTTTACCCTGGGAGCCCCTGGGAGCAAAGAGTCACTTTATACTCGAAAGCTCTCCTTGTTTGCAAGATACTGGGGCACAGATGGGATTATGGCATCACAGGCCAATTTCTTCACCTCTGTTAAACATTTTATCATGCACAGTAGCATACTGAAAGATTTCAATACTACTAAAAACTGCAAAACCAAAATAGAGCTCCATCTGCTATTGGAATTTGTCTGAAGCCTTTCTGTCTGCATTCCATTTCCTTCCACAGTCTACAGTGGGTCTTATGGATTGAATCTTATGGATGGAACCTTTTGATTAGATTATTTCCATGGAGGAATGGCATTGCCCATTCAAGGTGCTTCTTAATTAGTTTACTGCAGTCCTTTAAAAGGAGAGTATTTTGGAGAAATCTCAGACATGGATGCTTGGAGATTTCAAAAGAGAGAACCTTTTGAAACCAGAAGCTCAGAAAGGACAGCAGCTGTCATCCTGTGCTTTCCTATGTGACAGAGAAAACCTGGACATGATCACCCTTTCTTGAGTAACAGTATTCTCTTATTTGTGCCTTAATTTGGACATTTTCAAATTTCAGCTTATAACTTAATAAATCCCCTTTATAAAAGCCAATTCATTTTCTGGTATGTTGCATCCTGGCAAGTTTAGCAAACTGAAACTGAATTTGGTACCAGAAAAGTGAGATGCTGTGGTTTGCAAATAGCAAACATGTTGGAATGGCTTTTTACATAGATAATGGGAAGATTCTGGAAGGACTGTGAGGAAGTGAATAGTAAAGGCCTGGATTGCTTTGAAGAAACTGTTGGTAGAACTATATATGCTAAAGGTGCTTCTGATGTGAACTTAGACAGAAGTAACTCATGTGTCATTGCAAACTGGAAGAAAAGCAATCCTTGTTTTAAAGTGGCAGAGAATTTGGCAAAACTGAGTACTGGTGTTGGACGGCAGGCAGAATCTGAAAGGAATAAGTGTGGATAGCTAGTTTAGGAAATTTCCGAACTAAATGTGGAAAACGTAGCCCAGTTTCTACTTGCAGCTTATAATAAAATGTGACAGGAAAGGGATAAACTGAGAACTGAAGGTTTGGGTATGAAGAAACCAGAATCTGATATTTTGGAAAATTCTGAGCTTCCAGTAAGTGTGACCTCAGAGAATAGTGCCGCACATGAGGATTTAACTAAACATGGGACCAGTCAGTTATTTCAGCACAAGCCATAGGAGATGGTATCCAGACAGTATTTGTGGAAAATCCTGTTGTCAGATGATTGTGATCCCTGTCTACTATATGGAAAACAGACAAGAGTGTGGTAGGGTCTACATAAACAGAACCACTGCCAGTCTGGACTAAAAGGGATAGAAAAGGACAAATTGAAGGGAAAATGACTTCAAGGCCAGAACCATGGAAGCTAAGGTCTAGAGCCAGGAAATCTCGGGCCAGGAGAGCGGACCCGTCCATGCATGTGGAGAGGGTGAGTTTGCCTCCAAAGCAGAGGGTGGGCCTTTGCTTCATTGCTTAGGAAGAATGCTGTCCCCTCAGGGCTCAGAGAGGGTGGATTGGTGAGAGCCTGGCTGCCACCCCACTTTTCTGAAGGGGCTGAGCATGTGCCCCAGAGATAGCATAGATTCTGTGTGCCACCCGGATGCTTCAAGAGTGTGGGGCCAAGAACAAGGTGGTCTCCCCAGTGCTTGGATATTTGCTCTCCCAGTGTTCGGAGAGAGAAGGGCCACTGTGTAAATGCTTGGAAAGGGTGGGACTGCTGCTTTCTCTAGCCCCAAGTAGGAAGCATTGTTCTAGGAATGATTCTCAGACTTAGAAATCTATGGAGTTTGTCCTACAGGTTTTCAGAATTGTTTGGTTCTAGTGACCCCTGTTTTCCTCTCAGTTTTTCCCTGTGGAAATGAAAATATTTATCCTATGATGGTCCCTCCTTTGCATAGTGGCAGCAGATAACTTGTTCTAAGTTATGCAGGTCCCCGGCCAGAGGAGAATGTTTGCCTTAAGACCATGCCTATAGCTGACTTTGATGAGATTTTATACTGTTTTTGACTTTGTATTGTATTTGTATTTTTCCTGAAGTTGTCTAAGGCTTTTTGTGATATTGTGATGGAAAGAATACATTTTGTATATGGAAAGAACATGTCTTTTTGGGGTTCATAGGGTGGAATGTGCTGGTTTGAAATGATTGTGTGCCCCAGAAAAGCCATGCTCTTTTTCGTTTCCCATGTCCCACCCTATTATTAATATGCTGCATTGGTGGAGTACATTTGTTATGATTGGTAAAGCACATATTTATCGTTTTACTAACTGTAGTCCATGGTTTCCATTATGGTTCACAGTTCATGTTGTAAAGTCCTATAGATTTAATTTTGTTCTTTTGTGGTTTTATTCTATTACCATTTATACAACTTAACATTTCTCATTTTAATCACATCCAGATATTTATCTCAATGCTCTTAATCACGTTCACCAGATTGTCCTACCATCACTACCATCCAGTACCAAAACATTTACATCCATGCTAATAGGAACCCTGTACATTTTAAACTTAATTCACTACCACCACACCATTCCCTGGAAAACTATATTCTAGATTCTCACTCTGTAAGTTTTCTTACTCTATTTCATATCAGTGAGACCATCCAACATTTGTCCCTTTTTTTCTGGCTTGCTTCACTCAACTGATGTCTTTAGGGTCATCCATGTTGTCTCAGGATCAGGACGCCATTCTTCCTAGAAGGACACGCATTGCATGTGTGTCCCACGCCCGGCTTGTCCTTTCATTGGTTGATGGAAACTTGGGTTACTTCCATCTTTCAGCAATTACGAATAATGCTGCTGTGGGCATCGTTGTGCAAATACCTTTCAAGTTTGAAAGAAAATATCTTTCAAGCTGCTTGCAGTGTTTTTGGTGTGTATCTAGTTGTGGGATTGTCAGATAATACAGTAATTCTATACTTAACATCCATAATAACTGGCAAATAGTATTCTGTAGCTGTTGCACCATTTTACATTCCCATCAGCACTGCCTGACTCTTCTTATTTCTCCACATCCTCTCCAACCCTTGTAATTTTCCATTTTTTAAAATAGTAACTATTTTTATGGGTGTGAAATGGTATCTCACGTCATTTTGATTTGCATTTTCCCTATGGCTAATACTGCTGAGCATCTTTTCACGTGCTTTTGGAACATTTGTGTATCATCTTTGGAGAGATGTCTATTTTTAAATTGGGTTGTTTGTCTTTTGGTTGTTGAGTGAAGGATTTCTTTATATATTCTGGACATTAATCCAAGCCATGTTCTTTTAACCCAATTTTGTGAATGTGGACTTATTGATTAGATTATTTCCATGGAAATATTAAAGCAAATGCTTCAGCAAAAAGTCATAGTCTAAAGCCAACATTATATAAGGATGCCAAATAGAAAAACAGGACACCACAAGTACCAGACTGTGGAGACTGGGACAGCAACAGTGCAGCGGCCATATCTACAGGTGTGAAAGCACACTTTGAACCTCCGGATAAGGGAAGGGGCCTCATATAATTTACCCGCCTCCTGGTGACCGGAACCTGCTCACAATCAATGGGACTGAGTTAATGAGGAAGCATCCTTGGGTGTCAACGTTTCATTAAATAGGACAGAAATTTTACTTCATCATCCTTTTTGCTCAGTTGATTTTATTTAACCAAAGCCTTTTTTGTTCAAGGGTGAGGCACAGGTAAAATTTAACCAAGCCACTCAATTATCCCAATCACTGACATTCTCCTAGTCTCAGAAAAATGCTCTAGGAACACAGGCCACTTGTTTTGCTCCTACCTTGGTTGGCTGAGCACGGCAGGGTAAAACAGAGAAACCTGGCAAAACTCTATTTTCAATCCATGTTAAAAATTGAGCTCAATCTCGCTTCTCTTTCTCCCAAAAATAGAAATCAAAGGTGAAAGAAGCCCTTCTTCCTATAAAATGGGATCTTAACACTCTCCAAAGGGGTAGAAGCTCCTGTTGCAGATGAAAAGGGCCCAGTTCTCCCAGAATAATCTGGGAGGTGAATGGCCTCCTCCTGTAGCTGTAAGAACTACCTCCAGCCACCTCCAAGAGGACTGAGAGGGGTCTGCAGGGGTCGGGACCTGAGTCAGCGAGGGACAAGGAGACATAACAGCCAGAGGCGGCTAGGGAGTGGACGCTCGTTCACGCACGCGCTACCTGGCGCCATGCTTGGCAAGGCCCCCTGCCTTTCCTCCCATCTTCTCCAAATGCTAAGAATAAGGCGAAAGAGGCAGAATGAGGGGAAAAAGGTACCAAAAAATGTTCCGAGCTCAGGAGCATTTGTTGGTTGGTTGGTAGATAGATTGATTCATTCTTCTGATATCCCACAGGTCTTGAGCCTCCTCTTTGTGCCCGGCCCAGGGTAAGGCTGGAGGTACAGAGTCATGGCTGCTGCCTTCAAGAGGTTCTCAGTCTAAGGACCCTAGAAGAGGCTTCATCTCACCAAGTGTCTAAGAATTTTGGTTACATTTGTATTTCGGCTTTCTTGACTCATCATCATCCACTTGCTGCAACAATCTTTCCAAAAGAACTCAGGAACTCGAATATCTTATAATGTAATGGAAACTGATATAACCTGCCATAACCAAGAGGATTGAATTCAGGTTGTGACTCAGTCTCAGGGCGGGCACTAAGGTGAGGCAGGTGAGGCACCGGGGCACACAGTCTAATGAGACATTTGCCTTTGGGGTCGTGTGAGCACAGGGTCTGTCTAACATTGGGTAGTTGAGGGTTTTGTACAAGTCATTTCAACTCTCTGGGCCTCAGTGTCCCATCTTTAAAACAGCGACAGTAGCTACCTCACAGACTTGTTGAAAAATTAGTAACATGTTTGTGAAAGTGCTTTATAAACTATCAAATGATGTATAAATGCATGTTTGTGTTGTCAGTAGTAACGATGAAATTGTTTGTGATTATTTTCGTTGATCACAGTGACATCAATAATAAGTATAACCAAGCCAGGCTTCGGGGTGGCCATGGATGCAGGAGACCACACTGGAGAGCAGAATCAGGAATGCACAGAGCCGCCCTGCACTGCCTAAGAGGCAGGAGTCAGGCCAGCGTTGTAGGTGAGTGCGGGGTATTCCAAGCCTGGAGTCTGTAGGCTAGGCCCAGGACAGATGCTTAACTCAGCCTACCCAGTCATGCTTTTCTCGTGCGTGAGAAAACTCAGACTGTTTGGGTTATTGTTGAGGATGAGGTGAGATAATCCTGGAACCCGTGCTCCACGTGCATGTCACCTGGAAAGCACTCCGGACGCGTCAGCAGGTCCTGTTATATGGGGAAGCCACAAAACTGACGGACGGTACAGACCAAGGCGCTGGAGAAAAAGAAGAGAGAAGAATGACAAACTTGGCTGCCTTTCCCTTTTTGCTGTGGGACCGAGTGGGCACCAAGCTTTAAGGCAACTGAGCGGCAAGACCTGCCCCCCGAGGGGATGGGTTTGGGACTGGGTGGTGGCCACACTCAGGTGCCCAGAAGGGGCCAGAGAGATCATTCGTAGGCTCAGGGGTGAACGGGGCAATGTCTAAGCAGGGATTTGCTGGTTACTCCGTAGCACCACTGAGGGAGCAGAGTCGTGACCCCTCGAGCCTTGGCCTGAAGGGCTCCAGGCCAGGTGAAGGCAGCAGCGTTGCCTGCAGTATGCACACACTCCCACACCTGGAACGCTGCCATGCCTGTGGGACATTACCAAGTGACAATGGTTATGTCTCATCAATCTGCCTCTCTCTGGTGGGTATCGCATCCTCTCACCTGTTATCTAGCAATGTCTTTTAGGCATAGAACAGGCCCTTGGAAAACTTGCCGTGAACGAGGGCATTGGTGGACACGCTGGCCGGGGAGTCTATCCGGCCCCAATGCCCAAGGAGGGTTTTCCTTCCCTGGGGAGAAGAGGGCTTGTGTCCTGTGCACATTTTTAATTTTTTAAACATGGGCAGGTACTGGGAATCAAACCTGGGTATCCGGAATGGCTCTGCCTGCTGAGCCCCCGTGGCCTGGCCCCCTGTGCACATTTAATTACATGTGAAAACGAGTTAATTAGACCATTAGAGGGTGTTCTCCAGGCTCCACAGAGTGCATTTCTCTGCTTAAAGGGGATCAAAGTTGAAAACTTTTAGTTTTGTGTCATCAAGAGCCATGCGATCTTTGACTCCTTGAATTATGTTTAGAAATTGCTGTGCCTCCCAAGATGGATTTAAACGCTTTGTATTGTAGACATTACCCATTATTAAGCCAGTGTACTTCCTTTTCCTTAGCAGTCCGAGGGCTGGGCTGTGGAGATGGTCAGTCCTGACCTTCCAGGGCCTCCCCAGAGCTGCTGGGGGACCCGGAGGCAGGGGCGTGCTTGCACTCGTCTGGGCCTGCACCCGGACACCCCAGGCACTGCTTTGCTGGAGGCTGCAATTCATGGTGGGTTTACGTCACCTGTTAGTGCCCCACAGATTGATGAGATGTAACCATTGTCACCCCTTGTGAACTCTTGGCCTTGCTCGGTTGCTGCACAGTCTCGGGATCGGAGCGGCTGTCCGAGAGTGAAGGATCGTGGCGCATGGCTGGCCTCAGAGATGCCGCCCAGCACCGCAGCTCGGGAGTGTGGGGCCCCAGCAGAGGATGGGGCGGGCGCCGCGAGTCGGGGGAGGCGGCCCTCAGCGGCCATGGTGGGAGAGACCAAGTCCCAGATGCCAAGGCCCCTCGGCTTTGGTCCTTTGGAGCGTGCGACGTGGCCTTGGGAAGGCGCCACGGCCAGCGGGCGACACGCGAAGGCTGGCGGTTGTCCTGCTGTCCTCTCTCGGCCTTTGGAAGGAGTGAAGTCGCCAGCATCCCATCACTCTCCCTCGCAGGTGGCAAAAGGATGCCTGTGAGCCCCTGCCTCGCTCTGATTTTTGTACTTGAAACTGCAAATTGAATGCTCACTGGGTTATCTGCAGACTAATGAGTAACATGCCACGCATTCGCTCAAACGTTAGAGTGTCTAGATTTCACGGAGATGAGCTGAGACTCAGCCTTTTTCATATGTTCTGGGCCACGGGAAATCTTTCCAATTAGAAGATAAAAGACACTTCAAGTTTCCAACTTCCCTGCTACCAGCGTGCTGTCCACACCTGCAGGGCTTCCACTTGTAAAACGGGATGCTAATTCCACATCCACCTAGAGTAGTGGTGAGGAGTCAGCAAACGATATAGAAAGCACTTAGGATTCTGCCTCAGACAAATGACCTGCTGCCTGTGTGTGAGCCCTGGTTTTCCTGGGGGGTGCATTTGCAGGTGACCATTCATTCTCTATTGACACACTCGAGTGCAAACGCACCCACTGGTCCTCCGAGGACCACGCGATGGGTCCCAGCCCTGCGTGCCCAGCCCTGCGTGCCTCTCCTCCTTGACCACCTTACTGAAAAGACTGGCCTGGCACCTCCTCCGTGAGATCTAGCTGATCTTTGCTCTCTCTGTTATCTCTGAGCTTCCACAATGCACGTTGTCCGGGCCGTGGAGATGGTCCTGGAATTGGACTGAGTCCTTCTTTCCTGCCACCCTGCTGTTTTCTAGTCCTGTCAACCTTTCTTTTGTGTTCCCAGTGTCAGACAGGAAACATTTGTTAGGGAAATAGAAGCCATGACTTGGAAGGGACTTGCGGGTCCCTTCTGGGGTATCTTCCCTAGACTTTGGATGTGCTTCCAGGTAAGTAGAACAGACCCGGGGCGTGCGTCCCCATGCTGCAGCGGGGAGGTCTCTTAGTTCCAGTGGACAGAGCATGCATTTTCTGTCCAGATTGGTGACAGCTGACCCAGCAGGAGCATGTATTTCCCCGCATCACAGGGATGCCACTGTATTTCCTGCCGTGTGGGCTGCAAGGGCTTGGGAGAGCTTGGTCCTCTGTGCATTCTTAGGATGCAGGGTCCCTGGGTGAGCCTCCAGCTCATGACTGTGTCCTGTCTGCTCCCTCCTCTGGTTGAGAAGGATCCCAAGGGGTCTGGTTTGATGGTGGCTGCAGGACTTGGGGCCAGTTGCTGACCAGGAAAAAGCATTTGTGGAGAGTGCATTTTCAGGTTGCCACCTTGAACTAGCCAAGGAGGCACAGGGGATGCTTCTATCCAGGGTCCAAGTTGGCCATTAGATAGCCTTCTCCCCTCGTCTTCTGTGCTTTTCATATGGCAGGTGAGAATCTTGCCGACGCCCTCTGTGTGACAACTGCCCCACCACTGGCCCTTCATCCAAGAGTAGGCCATTCAGCCGACATTCACTGCCGACCATCTCTCTCCTGGATCTCAAGGAAGCAGAAAGAAAAGAACTCCTGTCCTTACGAAGCTCACAGTCTGGAGGGTAGACAGATGTGTGACAAGAGATCTTCTCGGGAGGCAGAGATGGTTGCAAGGAGGCCCCTGTGAGGTATGGGGCTCCCTCGTGCTGTCTCCCCCCGGGGTGGGGGGCACGGCCATGGCTGGGGCTGCAGCCGAGTATCCCATGGGTATCCCATGAGGAACACATGTTCCTCAGAGCAGGGCGTCTCCTCCTCTGGGGCTGATGCTCATACCAGTCGCCTTCCCTCGGAGTCCAGACGGTAGAAGCCCATGTCTCTGCCTGGAGGCCGGTTCTCAGTTCCTCAGGCCCCTCGTTCTCCCCAGGGCACCCAGCAGCACCTGGTTCCGGGTTGATTTAATACCAGAAGCTCCTGGGTTTCCCTCTCTTGGACCCCCACCCTCTATAGGCCACTCGGCCTCCCATGCAGGAAGCTGCCACGGTCCACCTATCCGTTCTCAACCTTCTTTTAACTTCCAGAGGTCACTGCGCATGCCCCACAGCTGGACATGGCCACTCACAGCCCAGGGTGCATCTGGCGTGGCCTCGCATCTCCACTGATTTAAAATGCTGCTGAAATTTCAAGACTCACGTGACAGCTCCACTGCAGATTATAAACTCTTGGGGACATAGGTTCCCCCTCACATATTTGAGTGACCTTGTAAACACTTGGTAGTTACTCAGTATGTTTCTGTTTCTGGTTACTAATGATTTTATACCTTTTATGTTCAAATATGTCACAATGTACTACTTGACTGTCTTGTCCTTTCAAAATTGAAATGAACCCTTTACACATCTGTATACATAATAATTACAGTATCTCCTGACTACTATCCAGGCTGGAGACTTCTTTCGTGCGTCGTTTTATTTTAACCCTTGCAATAACTCTGTGAAGGGTTAGCATTCCTGTATCAGCGACAAGGAAATCCTGACAGCTGTTCCAGGAGCCTGAGCGGGAGACCCGGAGGGCTGACCTGGGCAGTGAGGATGCAAAGGAAGGGAAGGGGTGCGAGAGGCCAAGTTATCGCGGCACTGGCGAGTCCCCGGAAGGGTAGAAGGATCTTTTTTCTCTGGCAGTGCTAAGCTTCAGGCAAAATTCACTATGAATAAAGTGATAATGAGAGGGTCGTTTGAATATTTTTGCTCATCATGTGACTCGGGTACTCAAAATGGATTTAGCACAGCTGCATTTTTATAATCTAAGCCAGATTAAAGGGATGCATGTTTGAAATGTGTACTTTATCTAAACAACGTGTGACTTGTAGCACTTCACATGCACGTGTGCTCCGGAGGCTCCGCTGAGGAAGCTGCACGCATGGTCGGGGAGCCGCAGTTTTCACAAGATTCGTCTCCTCCAAATCTTATAAAAAATAAGCTTCGGTAGCTCGCGTGTCGCTTGCGTAAACCAACACTAATCAACTCACACAGTTCAGTTCATTTAGTTTTTAAAATAGCTCCACGCTATTTTACTTTAAGAATCTTAAGAGATTTCCTGAATAGTTCATTACCAAGTCGGTACTGACTTGTGGAGGCAATAAAACAAATACAGTCATTAAAAATAATTTGAACAAAAGGAGTAACTTGATATTACGCCATCTACTTTTGGTAAAAATGACATTTTAAGATTCTCTTTCATCTTACTCAACAGATCTCTAAGAGAAAAAAATGTGATTAATAAATTATCCTCCATAAATCTTATGATAACTATTACAGTCTTTGGAGAATTATGAATCCACATCTGGAAAAGGTATTTTATATGCTACCGCCTGTAAAACAGCATGCCATGCATTTTACAAGTGCACGCTAGTAAGTAAAAATACAGTATGTTTTGGGGTTCATCATTTGCTCCTCCAAAAAAAGGGTATGCCCAGGTTACTTTGTAACAAAGTGTGCTAATAAAATTTGCCCGATGCTCGTTTGCTTCCCTTACCTGGGTGCTGATGCAGTGTCACTGGGTTATTTGGAAGGAGCTCCCAGTCAGAATGAAGGAAAACTTCTCCATTGGCTGAGTCGGCCACTGCCTTGGAGACGCTGCTGGGCAGAAGCCAGCTGGTCTCGGGGTGGGGGGCGCGGTAGGGGCGACGGAAACAGCACAAGAGTAAACTGAAGCCTTAGGAGCCACACACACCACCTTTTGTTTTTTCTTTATTTTTGGATCTTGAATTTGATTTCTTTTATGCTATTCTAGATGCCTGTGTCTTATGAGCTAATGATTCCGAATGCAAGACTGGTTCATGTTTGGAATTAGAAATTTGATTAAACTTAAACATTTGTTAAATAAATTGAGAAAAGTACTTTGAGAGCCAACATTGTCCCACAGAAAGAGAAAATGCTTTTTCGTTTCCAAGCAGATGTTTGCAATAAGAAGTGGCTGGTGAGTGAAGGGGAGGGCACCCCTCCGGGGTTTATGGGGCTCTGCCATCATGTGGCTCCACCAGTGATAAACATCACAGCAGAGGCAGCCGCGCGCCTGGCTGCGTTTTCATATGGATCCCTGAGTCCACCTGAACTCTAGTCACAGAGGGTACTTAATGATCATGGAAAAGCACGATTTTCATGTACACAAAAGCAACCTTAGAAAGGCATAGAAGTCTTACTTCTGTGTGAGTCATTTATGATAACTCAGAGCCATAACACCTGTAAAGCGAGACTTCTTTTGCTTGGCTTTTGGGAAGGCAGCAGACTCGGCTCTGCTAAAGGAGATCCCAGGCCCTCAGTCACCAGAGAGGCACCTACCTTGTGGGCCTCATTTCTGAGCATTTGGAGCCACAGATTAAGGGTTTGAGGTGTTATTGGAATGGTGAGGCCCTGAAAGTTCACTGAGTCCTGCTCCCTTACCTCACAGGTGGGAATTTCAGCTCAGTGCTCAAAAGGCATTCGTCCAAGGGACAAAAACTAGGCCGATGTTTCCTGAATTTAGTTCTCCCAACTCTTGAACAAGTGCTCTGAAAATATTTCTAACAAAAGGTGGACAGCGTGGCCTGTGAAGCCATGGGATTTCAGTTCTTTTCATTGGATCGTCAGAAAACATCTCCTAGGTTATAATCTGATTTATCAACAGGAGTACTTACAGTGCCACCCTCAGTCCCATCAAAGCAGTGCTTTGTGCCTAGCAGATGGGCAAATGCCGGCAATTTGTGTGTCATTAGAAATAGTTTTATTGACATTGGTTTCTAGACACATATCTTTCACAATTAGACCTGTGAGCTTGCATAATTCATAGTCATGTACCTAGATTTCTTCAACTCTAAAATAAGATTTAAAAAGGTGATTGCAAAGTTCCATTTTAGGTAAAATTATATATTAAGGAATTACTCCAAGATCCACATCAGAGCTTTAATGGGTGATGAGGTCTTTAACATCTGTTCCAGTTTCTAGCCATTGCTTATAGACTTGGCTCTATCAGTTAGATATCCCTGGGTAACAAACTGCCCCCAAACTTAAAGGCTTAAAACAACCATTTATTCAGCTCATCGTTGTCTGGGTTGGCCTTCTGGGCTGGCCTCAACCAGGATCTCCGCCAGTCTTGCCTGGGCTCTCTCATGTATGCTGGGTAGCTCTGCTTCTGGGGTTCGGGATGATGGGGCATCTGGGCACCCATGTTTCTGCACCTTCAGGACAGCCTGAGCTCATTCACGTGGTGGTCGCAGGTCCCAAGAGACGAAGTGGAAGTGGTCAGGGCCCTGGAGGCCCAGACCTGGAAGTGGCCCTCCATTGTCACCGCCGCACTGTGCGGCCACATCACCACGCCAGCCAGAAGCAAGGGAAAGGGAAAATATCTTTGCCTCCAGATAGAGTTGGTAAGTCACAGTGGTGTGGATACAGAGGGGGGTGGAGAATTTTGACCTTTTTTGCCATCTACCATGGGTCTAACTCTTGTTATTTAGAATACCATGTGCTCCGTGAGTCACTGGTGCTAAGACTTTTAGATTACATGAACCATTTAAAAATAAAATTTTATGGGAAATAAGTTAAGTGTTCAAAATAGGCAACTTTTAATTTCAATAACATGGACATTTAAAACCTCCATCACGATTACTCTGTCTATAAAAAAGGATGGTTGGGTGGCACGATGGTAGATCAGTGGCAAAATCCTCACCTGCCATGCCAGAGACCGGGTTTGATTCCCGGAGCCTGCCCATGCAAAAACAAAAGGATGGTTTATCATCAAAAAGTACGGGAAGAATATAATAATAAAGGAATGGCAATCTTATACTCCTTTTTCTGTACAATTTATTATTCCTGTTTTTCTTACTTTGCTGAAAATTTCATGACAAAAATAGTCCCGCTCCATGTTGTGGAATTTTGGAAAGCTCTGCCCTAAAGAGCATTTATGTCGATGGAGAATGGGACACAGATGGCTTCCAATTCGCCTTCGATGTGGATCTGAGTACTAGGCGTGGCTCATCTACAGGTTAGTTGGAGTGAAACAGTGAGGTATTATCCCGATGATGTGGCCCCATCATATACAATGTATTTCATTTCTTAAAATGTCAAAACCGCACTGATTTCTAAGTCTAGTGGCCTCAGTCCGAGGTTTGGCCCTCTGTTGGTGTGGCCAGCGACCCTGGCTCTCACCTCAGTGCTGCACTCACCAGCTGCAAATCCCTAATTGCACCACTTCCTTTGGTCAAGCTTGGGTGTTCCCATCTGTGAAATGGAACAATTTTATGAGTATTAGATGAAATGACAATGCTAATAAAGGACTAGTCAGTGTCTTGGGCTGGTGGTTAAGTGCTCAATAGAAGATGTCTCTTGAATAGGTTGTTGGTTTGATTTGTACAAAATGTTGTCGGCTTCTTTTTTTGCAGCTTCCCTCCCCCATCCCACTACCTCCACCCCCAATGAATATGATCTTCCACGGACCTCTTTTTGTTGTAAGTGTTATTGGGTTATATCAGGAAAAGCATGACAATAAAACAATAAAATAGGTATGAAATTAAAGCCACATTTCATGAAAATGGAAACAAGTAGTATTAGCTGGGTGTGTTCTCACAGATATTCAACTAATAGCAGCACCTCCATGATTTAACCCTTATTCTCTGCACGCTGCTTCCCTACTATAGATGCTTTATTATCAGACAAGTAGATGCCTATGGCTTGTCAGATGTCCTAGGGACTTTGTCAAGAATTGACTTAGTAGTATTTCTTTTGTGACTGCTACCCCCCTGTGAGGACCCAGGGCCTGGGCCCCACCCCCTCCTCCATTTTGAGAGCAAGTCATTGCAAACAGCCACCTACATGACCGGGGAGAGATGTTAAGGGTCAAAGAATGTAACAGCCCCCCACTCCCCCAGTAACCAGATCTCATGAGAGTATGCTGAAACTCCATTGTGACCAAATCTCACAAGACTGTTAAACTTTATAAACCTTTCCTTGGGCATGCTCTCTCTCTCTTTTCTTTTTTCTCTCTTGACTTTGGGCAAAGTGAAGACTTTCATCTCCCAACCAGCCACCACTGGGGAAGAGCTTCCTTCTGTCCCTAAGTCCCTAATTAAATTTATGGCTAATCTTCTGTCTAGTATGTTCTTTGGTCTTGGGGTTGGGCTGGGCTGGAATATTTGGCGAGCCAGTCTGGAGACCAAGGAGCTACTAGTCATAGAGAGCAAGAGGGACCCTGTAGGGGTAAACCTGGGGTGGCATACCTCCTTGGTGCAGGGAGGGGTTGCCCACTTCTCTGACTGCACTGCAATTGGTTAACTGTTGTCTGCGGTGTGGCCAACTACGGCAGGCTGTCTTGAGGAAGACAGAGAAATTCACAAGACTGCTGGGACAGGGAAATCAGCTGATTTGGAGAATGTATTGAATGAGAAGCTATGCCTTGTAGATAAAAGTTTAGAAATATTAGCATGCTGGTATGCTAGAGTGAGAGGACATATCCTGACTTTCCCTGACTAGGACCCAAAGGCTTGGGGTCCTGTAGATTCTTTATCTGATAGTGAAAAAGAGAAAAAAGAAATTTGGGAGGCAAAGGATGGAGTGACACCATCTTTGCATGTAACATTTCCAAAGATTGCCTCTTTACTACAAGGAATTAACACTCAATTCTTTAGTATTCCCTTAAATAGAGCCTGTCAGCTGTTTTTTGCCCTCATCTGGGAAGAAGAACAAAAGGATTTCATCATGCTACTTACATAGTCTGACCATCTCATGGGCTTGTAGCAAAGGATTCAGCTAAATGGAAAAATGTGATTCTATTTCATTATGTTGATGATGCCATATTAACTGTTACCCTTTTCCAGAACTAAAAAAAGCCTCAGGATCATTGCTGTTTCATCTTAACTGCTGGGAATGGGCAATTCATTACGGTGGACTGCAATGCCTTGGCTGCTCTGTCAAATTCTTCAGAATTGTATGTTTGGGAAAGGCAAAATTTAGTCATTTTGTGATAACTGATAAGGTGCAACGTTTTCCCTTGCTGCATATGCCAAAACAACTAATGGCTTTGTTAGGATTGTTGGAGTATTGGAAATGTTTCATTCCCCACTCAGCCCAAATATTAAAGCCTGTGTACATTTTGATTGGGTAAAGCTATCCCTGGGAATGGGATACCTCCAAGCTGGCTGCTTTTGGCAAAGCCAGATGGGCTATTGCACTGGCTCAGGCTTTGAGGGGGGGTCCTTATGTGTGGAAATGCCTGTATCCTGAGACCAGTTTCCTATGTGGAATGCTTGCCCCTCCTTGCTGATCCTCTGAAGGGAGCTGTCTCTCTGTCCCCCACTGACGGATGTGGCAGTATACCTGAGCCTGCCTGGTGCACTGATGGACCGGCACACATGCAGCCTGCCTTCTGGATGACAGTAGTCATGCAACCTGGTATGGACACCCTATGGTGGGAAACTGGGGCTATGCAAAGCATCCAGTGGGCTGAATTAAGGGCTGTTGGATGGTCATTGTTCACAAACCAGGAGATGCGTTAACTATTTGTGCCAAAAACTGGGCAAGGCACTGGGGCCTGGCAGTGTGGATGGTCATGTGTAAACAAGAGCAATGGACTGTTGACTGCCATCCCTTATGGGGAAAAGAAATGTGGGAAGATATCTGGACTACCTGTCACAAACAAAAGGCAATTGTGTTTCATATCTCTGCCCATAACATTGATTCTTTTTTTTGCATGGGCAGGCACCGGAAATCAAACCTGCGTCTTCGGCATGGCAGGTGAGAACTCTGCCTTCTGAGCCACTGTGGCCTGTCCCATAACACTGGTTCTTTACCTGGAAATATTAAAGCAAATGCTTCAGCAAAAAGTCATAGTCTAAAGCCAACATTATATAAGGATGCCAAATAGAAAAACAGGACACCACAAGTACCAGACTGTGGAGACTGGGACAGCAAGTCCAGTTGCTCATAACCAAATAACAACTGAAAGAAGTCAGGATGCCTGCCCCACCTGTTCACGTTGACACCCAAGGATGCTTCCTCATTAACTCAGTCCCATTGATTGTGAGCAGGTTCCGGTCACCAGGAGGCGGGTAAATTATATGAGGCCCCTTCCCTTATCCGGAGGTTCAAAGTGTGCTTTCACACCTGTAGATATGGCCGCTGCACTGTTGCTGACCCTCTCAGTAAGAAAAGGTAACCAAAGAGCTGCAATACATAGGTTAGAAAAGCTAAGTGTGTTCTTCGGGGTCCCCATACACATGGACAGTTACAGGGGAACCCCCTCTTCTGGGCAACAAATGTAAGTCTGGGCTACTGGACATGGTGTCATATGGACATTTCATTTGCCTTACATCCCCACAGCAGTGGGTTAACTGAAAGAATGAATGGTATTTTTAAATGAACAATTAAAAGGTGATAAACAATCTCTGCAGCATATACTCTGGTTGTATCTGCCCTTGCCAGCCTCGATTCATGGCCCCAAACAGCTGCTCCTGCCCTTGTTGAACTGGTCATGGCTGGGGCCGTGCAGGCACCATGAATTCAGCTACAAAGACCAGCAATGCTATAGCCACAGAGAGGCAATGAGAAGAGCTCGCTTCTGTCTTTGCCACAAGCATTGTGGAAATTGGGAAATTGGGAAACATGAGCTTGATTGGCTGTGGCCCTGGCCAATGCAGCCATGTTGCTTGGGAGTCCTAGGTCTCTGGGGTATTGGGGCCAAAATTTGAGTATTAGGCCACAGTTTGTGCACAAAATGCCAAAAGTTGTCTATGTAACCAACCCAGGACCCCCATGCCCCAAGGCACAGTACTCTGTGGATGCTTATGCCTAGGCTAACTGTGGATTTGACTCCAGAAAACTCCTGCCATTGCAGGGGGAAAAGGTGTGGTATCTGCCTACTAATGGAAATGTAGCTTGTATCCTTTTCTCCCTTAGCATCGTAGCAAATACCTTCCGGCAACAGGCTTCTGCTGCAATCTACGTGCACACTAGGTCTCAATGCTGAGTGTGCATTGAACTGCAACCGTCGGTGCCACTGGCCTGCCTCAGGCTGTGACCCCTGTGAACTGGTCTGCATGGCATACCCTGCTGGCCTGGCAGAATTCAGCACATCAGAAAAATCTGCAAGAGTATCTTCTCATTTAAGACCAGAATCACAGGTTTTATCAATTATCAGTGGAATGGTGTAGTTCCTCTCTTGGCATGGCAGCATCACTTGGTGGAGTTGTGCCCTCTGTGGAGGGCCTGCCTAATGGTCCGTCGTCTCTTCTGCTGGTCATGAATGCGGTATGGTCAACATGCTCCGCCATGCAGGTGGACTGCAAGGACCCGGGGCCTGGCCCTGCCCCGCCTCCATTCTGAGGACAAGTCACCCGGCCGCCTGCCTGACCCCGACACACGTTAAAGGTCAAAGAACCTAACCCACCCTCCCCTAGTAACTGAATCTCACGAGACTCTGCTGAGTCCCCACTGTGACCGAATCTCACCAGACTGTTAACACTTTATAAGCCTTTCTCTGGGCATGTGCTCTCTCTTTCCTTTTTTCTCTCTTGACTTTAGGCAGAGTGCAGACTTTCGTCCCCAGCCAGCTGCCACTGGGAGGGGGAGAGCTTCCTCCTGTCTCTAAGCCCCTGACTGAGCTCCTGGCTCATCTGCTGTCTGGTGTGTTCTGAGGTCTCGGGGCGGTGCCAGGACACCCAGCTGGAACAGCCCCTACCCCTAATTCAACAACCAACCCATAAGGAACCACTTGCAACATCTCAAAACAAAGACTTAAGTTTATCCCAATTAATGGACAGATCTTATTTTTACAAGTCTCTCAGAAGAAAAGCAAATAAATAAAATTAATGTGGTGGCCTTGGTTTGTGTGAAACCATTATTGAGGGATGGGCTGGGAAGTTTTGTTTCATTTTGCATATGCCCTTCTACCAACTGCCCTTGAAGCTATAGCTTTCTTTATTCTTCATTTATGTTGAACTTTCTCTTAGCAGCTATTGCTAAAAAAAGATTCCCTACAGAGCTGCTTCTTGGTTGCACACTGCGTTCTAAAAATCTGAATGATACTAGAGCTAAGAAGGCTTTAAAACTAAGAAAAGTGATTTTTCAACAAGTCTATTTACATCCTAGCCTGTCACCAACACTTTTCCCACTGCTCTTCCCCCAGCCACAATTTGAGTGGTTTACACAAGAGAGAGAAAGAGAGAGAGAGAGAGAAGAGTAAGAGAGAGAGAGAATGAATGCTGACCGTCACAGCAAATAGTCTCCCCGAGGCTTCATTCATGTTGGTAACTTAGGACATTGCTTTGCTCCACACTGAGCGGGGGTCATAACTTCTTAGCTTCTGCAGCCCCTCCCTACCTCCAATCCTGTGATGTGCCGTATTTGTCCATCCCTCAGAGGAGGCTTCCAAAGCAATGGAAGTATTAGCACTTTCTGTGGCTATCTTCCTGTTTTCTTAGTATCCCCAAAGATATATTTCTTGCCAAAAAAAATTAATATCAAACTTTGCTGGGGCCAAAAAATCTTAATTTCAGCAGCTTTCTTACTGCTGTCAGCGTAAATGAAGATTCCTCGCCCCCCCAAACACACTTTCACACTTTCACATTGAAGATCTGTGTGTGTGTGTGTGCATACACATGTGTGCAATTTCATTCTCATTTTCACTTGAAATCTGATGTCCATGCATAAATATTCAAAGCTATTGCAAATGCTAATGTTTGTACCAACCATTCATCTGGAGAAAGGAATCAATGTTGACCGATTGATAAATCAGAGAAAAACAAAGGCAGGAGAATGGTGGCTAATAGTGACAAAGTCAACTGTGCTATATTGAACTGCTAAGTCCCTGAGCTAATTTTAGAAACCGAGGACGGCAATGTGGAAACGTACTGCCCTGCTTTCGGCCTCCCTCTCTGTCTCCCGGATTAAGAGCCAGCCTGTGGATGACAGCAGTCCAATGTGAATAAGCCCTCACTTCAGTTTTAGACTTTCTTTAGGAAGGAGAACTTAGTATCATCTTATTTTTTACTTTACTCAGAAAAATAAATCCCTTGTGTGCTGGCATGCAAATCTCTCATATACACAGAAGCAGCTCAACCACTCTCTTCTTTGAAAAGGAGCTGACCTCCATAGGATTGAAGGAAAGCAACAAGGAAACAAACTGTCTCCCTGAAACACAGCCCCATTAGCAACCCAGACAGTCTCTTGAGGGTTGAAAATGTCTCCCTTCAAATTAAATTAGCATTGTCTTTCCATCATGATGGTTTTGGCCACGGGGATTTGATAAGGATGGCCGTTGCTCGTTTCCAGAAGGTCCAGAAAAGCTGGAAACTTCCCCAGCAAGTTGACCCTGTTCCTAAGCAGTAATTATCTGGTAAAATTAGGTACCTTTCCCACTGTGGCACTAATGGTTGCTGGTTCAAACTGAATTTACACATCTCCTGAGGTTAAATAGCACAACTTCTTCTCTTTTTTTTGAGATCAAAGCATCTATGCATGAGACAACTCGTATGTCTTGAAAGATTCTATTTGATATTTCCAAGTCTTCAAAATGATCTTGTATGGCCTGAGAGCTGAGATGTAACTAACTTTATAACTGAGAGGAAAACTGCAGAAATCCTCTTGTCATTCCTCAGATAGTTCATCGAACAAGGCCGGGTAGACTCGTTTTAACCACAGGAGCTCAGTGCTTCCAGTGTGGGCTGCAGAAGCTTGTGTTTCTGAACTTCACATGATACTGTCAGACTCACCTTTCTAGAGTGCTCCTTCTTTCAAGCTATGGGTTGCTGGAAAACTGAAATGTGATCTCTTTTGCCCAACTTCTCTGGAAGGCATCCCTCCGTGTAGTTTCACATCTATTGCTGCAAAAAATTTACACCAAAACCTAGAGGCTTAAAGCAACCTACATTATCTGGAGGTCAGGAATCTGGGCACAGCACAACCGGGTGGCATTGAGTTTTACAGTCAATTTTTACGGTTGACTTTTACAAGCTTAGAGTCCTGAGGCCATGAAAATGTCCAAATCAAGGCACTGCAAGGTGATGCTTTCTCCCCAAGACTGGCTACTGGTGAGACCCTCAGCTCTCTGCCACATGGCTCTGCTGAGCCTTCTCTTCTGGGTTTCACTGCTTCTGACTCCTGGCTTTTCTCTATGGGGCTCTCTGGGGCTCTTGTGTATTTATCCTCTAGTAAAGGGCTCCAGTAAGAGGATTAAAATGCACCCTGTATGAGGTGGGTCACATCTCACCAATGATCCTACTTACAGTGGATCTGTGCGCCCAGGAACGGGCTGGTTTTAAGAACCTGATCGTTACATACAGCTTCAGACCGTCACACCATGCCAAGGGTTGACGTAGACAACAGGAATCGGTCAGCGCACAGGTGCGAGGCTGGGAGAAACTCCACGTCAAGGTGAGGCTTTCTTCCTGGAGATTGGAAACACCATTCCATTCTACTTATAAGCGACTCCAGTACTAGGGTTAAGAACCTTCCTGTGCCACACCTTAACTGAAGTCATTTCCTCTGAAGGTCTTATTTACAACGGGGTCACACTCACAGGAATGGAGTAAGTTAAGAACACGTTTTCCTGGGAGTACATGCGGTTCTAAACCACCGCATACACTTATCGTAACTCCTTCTCCTCCGTGAGGTTTATTAGATATTTCATAATCAACTAAATTTGGAAAATGTTAACTAAATGTATAATTACTAATACCAGTGGAAGGTAAGTTGTGTGCTGATGGCTCTAGGTGTGTTGACATTTCCTTTCTCAGCCAGATCCATTCTCTTACACACAGGGATACTGCCTCATGCCCCCCTTGGGGCCCCCTAGCCTTAAGCACGGGCTCGATCAGCTCATGCTTTCCTGAGGGTGTCCACTGTTGGCTGCTGGACAACTGGACAATAGGAGCAGTCTTGTAGCTCTGATGGGATCTGTAAGGAGGTGAGATGTGTTGGAGAGCAGATGCCTATACTACTGAGCCCAAAGGTCCCTGTCATTTTTGGTCTGTAAGGGAAGATTGTTTGTCAATGAAGAATGAACTCTGAGTAGCCAAGTTTAGGGCTGTCTTCTGCAGACCACATTGAAAAGATTGGAACTCTGAAGCTTTCATAACCATTTAACAATAACAGCAGATTTTCAATCCCATAAAGTTCAGCAGCTAGGTTTGTGTCTGTGTTACAAAAGCTAACAGGGACCTATACCAGAGTCCACTTTAATTAGTTGAATGTGTGTGTGTGTAAATGTGTATGCACATGTGCCGAAGGCAAGCAGTTCAAGTATCTGAAGGAATCCTGAAGGTCACATAAGTGCAGTCAAAGCCCATTGTCTTACCTGCAGTATTTAACCAGGTGATGAAACTTCTAGGCTGCAAGGAAAACATAATCTGAATTTCTTCTATAAATTGTCTATGTGTTTGTTTCTTTGTGGCCTGCTGGCATTAGGGTTTGGTCTGTCCAGAGTATAATAAAAATGGACATAATTCTTTGAAATGCCAAGAAAAGCAAATGCTAAACAGGAGCCTGAGGAGGCGAACATCTGCAAACAAGCCAAGGGACCTGATCTGGGCAGCAGGATGGGAGCAGCGGAGTGGCCTGGGACTTTGTGGACTGCAGCAGGCATGCAAGAACAGCTGCACTTCAGGTGGTCACTTATGCATACATCCACCTACGGGGTCAGTGGAGATTGCTGCACCCCCATAGTCAGTCCTAGCTTTGGTTCCAGGAGGAGTCAGACCCCACTGCCAAGTTTCTTCGAAACAGCTGGGTAGGGCTCTTCCCTGAGAAAGAGCACCAAGGTGAAATGCCATGTGTTGGAGAAGGGATTTCATACTTAATTCACAACAGGCAGAAACACTGCAGAAATGAACTGTCTTCAGAAACTTCTGGTGTGAACACTGAGAAGGAGTCCAGAGCTCTGCTCGCAGAAAGACCGCTCTCCCAGGTTTCTGAAGTTCACTTGGTGTGAAATGTTAGCATTTGTAGCTGGAAAGCAACGCCAAATAATATGCTTTCGTCCTCTGCAAAAAAAATTCTCTGTTTTCCTGAATTTCACGTGAGACCAAATATGTCATCACTTTTCCTCAGTGTTACGAAAAGGGCAATTCTTTCAGCTGTCTTAATTGGAACAGAGCATGTTTTCCCACTAATTTATGTCAATGTCTTCCATTTTAAGCTCTTGTTTTTATTGGACACTTTAGATTTTTCAGTCCAAAGTCTGCACATATCCAAAACCCTCTTGATTATAGCCCGATGATCGGGCCAGGGAAAAGCCACAGATTCCCAGATTTCTGTCAAAACTGATTGAACTAAAGACTCACATGTCCCACCTGCACAATCTTCCGTCTGCCCCTCCCTAAGATGGCAGGTGTTGTTTATCACCGTAGGCTCCACTTCACAAAGTCCCAACTACACGGTATTTAGAACTTAAAACAGCAGCAACAACAGAACCTGTCTATTCCCCTGGACTCCTCGTGGGTGCGTCTCCTCCCGTGGGCTCTAGACTGCAAGCGTGGGGAGGGAACGGTAGAGCCACCTCAGCGGGGGGAGGAGGAGTCACAAGATAAGTTGAGAGCATGGAAGTCCTTCTCCACAGATGCTGGGAGAGGCACACGCTGACATGCTCTGAGGACAACAGGACAACTGGCAAAATAAGAAATGGGAGCCATAGTTACTCCAAACCCTAAAACAAATCACAGATGGATTCATGAGTTAAATGTAGTACACAAAATCATAACAATCTTCCTTACCACAAGTTGCCATAAGCATTCGTGTACAGAAAGGCAGAAATGATGCAATAAAAAGAACACGAGTCTTCGCTTCAGAAAATACTGATTCTAACTTAACTGTGCCAGCTATTAGCTGTGCAACCTTGGGTAAGTGATTCAACTTATCTGTGTTTAAATTTACTCATTAGTAAAGGAGTGATAGCAACAATCATCTTACAGCATCATGTGTAGGCTAAATGATAGAACATCTGAGAAAACATTTAGCACAGAAAACACACTGAATAAATAATTGTTATGAGAATGAACAAAAGCATGAACTTGGCATTCATAAATGAGGCTGATATGTGCTATGTATCCACAAATGGGTCAAGAGCAGATAGAAATTAGCATAGCAGGGTTGGGAATGCAGGCACAACAATGGCTAAGTGCCAATAGGGCACCTGGCTTCCCCAAAGAACCCCGACTTTGGGGAGGGGTATTATTCCCTGCCCCTGTGTCCCTCTGCCCTGGAGAGACTGTGCCCCTTGCCTGGCACTCAGTGTGGTGACAGAAGAGCTCCTCACCTCTTTGTAAAGGGGTCTTCTGAAGCCCACACACAATTGAGCTCAAGCAAAATGACCTTTCAATTTGTCTTCATTCAGTTGCTTCAAAAGCATCCCAATGGGAATATGTGGACGTTGGCAAAAGGAGATGGCAGCCAGAAGTGAAGGTCAGCCGTGGGTAACTCCTCTGGGCCCCTCTTTAGCAACCTTGCAGCCTGCCATGTCCAGCAGCGCCTGGAACGCGTTTGCACGTGGGACTGAGCTGTAGGAGCTCAGGAAGGGCAGTGGCTCCTACGTGTTGGGACATGCTGCAGAGGCCCACAACTAAAGGAGGGAGCTTCCCCAATGCAAAATGTTTCATCCTCAGTACTGTTTCTCTTTTTAATTCAACACTTTTCATTTTTCCATCCAGTATTTGTTCCTTTTCCCTTGTAGTCTCCAGATCTTATGCAATAGATGCTCACTGAGTGCCTTCTGTTGTGCAAAACCCATTGCTGAAGCTGACGTCTCTCCATTTATTTCTGACACCAATTGGTGTACACGCTGCTCTTTCCATGGAATAATTTTTTTTTTTTTTGCATGGTGTGGTAGTTAGATTCAGGTGTCAACCTGGCCAGGTGAAGGTGCCTAGTTCTATTGCTGTGGACATGAGTCAATGGTACATGAACCTCATCTGTTGCTCATTACATCTGCAGTCGGCTGGGAGGTGTGCCTGCTGCAATGAATGATGTTTGCCTTAATTGGCTGGTGCTTAAATGAGAGAGCTCAGTGTAGCACAGTCCAAGCTGCTCAGCATCTCTCATCTTGGCACTTGCAGCTCAGCCCAGGCCTTCAAAGATGCAGAAAGAAATCACCCTGGGGAAAGTTGCTGAACCCAGAGGTCTGGGCAGAAGGCCAGGAGAGATCACCCTGTGCCTTCCCACGTAAGAAAGAACCTCAGTGGAAAGTTAGCTGCCTTTCCTCTGAAGAACTATACGTTAACTAAATAAATCCCCTTTTATTGAAAGTCATACCATCTCTGATATGCTGCATTCTGGCAGTTAGCAAACTGGAACACATGGGCAGGCACCGGGAATCAAACCTGGGTCTCCATTGTGGCAGGCAAGAATTTTGCCACTGAGCCACTGTTGCATCACCTTCCATGCAATATTCTACAAATGAAATTTGTCAACCTCACTTGAGTGGTGAGCATTTGGACAGCTGTGCTGTAGGCCTGGCAGGAGATAAAGAAGGGCGTGGGGCTTGGCCTCGATGCCCTGCTCAAGAACATGGAGGCTCGTTGAAAATGTCAGACCCCTTGAGCAGAATGGTGGAAATGCTCCCTGCGATGTGCTGTAAGGGCAGAGGGACTGCCAAGGAGGAAAGTGAGGGACAACAAAAGGGGAGGTAAAGCCACTGTCAGGAAAAGGATGCTGGTCAGGACTTTAGAAAGGAAAGCGAGACCAAGCATGAAGGAGAAAGAAGCAAGTTCAAGAGTGAGAATTAGGACTTATATGAGGCAGAAATCCCTCCCATTTGAAGTTTGATATGTGCTCCAGGGGGGTATCAGGTGGCTGAGAGAGGAGACAGATTTTCCCTGTAAATGGTAAAGAATGGTATGTTAAGGCACTAATAGATAAATTGTCCAGGAGTTATATTTTTATACTAGTAACTACCAGGTGCTTTGTACAGACTAAAATTCCTATGGATCATTTAGAAAAGAATAGTTACCAAACAGTTCCTAAGTGGAGGGAAGCTTTTCGGAAATGGTTAAATTTAAGCCTGAAAGAGGAGTGCAGGCTGGAGCACTAGAGATGGGCGAAGGAACTGGTGGAAAGGGCCTGCAATCCCCCCTCTGACGGTCTCCCCGGCCTTCTTTGGTTTCCCTGAACGCCACAGCTGAGGTTCCACGGAAGACTCACTCAGGTGCAAACCTCCCTCGGGTAGGACCAGATCCGCCTCCTGGCCCGCAGCCAGCCCAGGACCTCCGGGGTCCCCTCAGCATGTCAGGCCGCTTCCTTCCTCGCCTCTCCTGGAAGCTCCTTTTATCAGCATCACAAAGTCAGCTCTTAAGTCCCTTCTGGGGCCCAGGGATCGGTTCTTTTCATCACTTTCCCACTCTTCCTGTTCTCTGCCTTTTACACAGGTAACTCCTAAACCCTTTCCCGGAGCCCAGATCTGTACCCTGCTCTCAACTTTCTGCTCTCTATGGACTTTATCCTCCCTTGTATCCTAAATTCCAACAATTCTAAACTCCTCAGCCCACAGTGCCTGATCTCCCACTGAGGAAGCACAGACGCAGTTTAGTCAACAGGCTCTTACTGAGCAGCCCCTGTCTGCCAGCGGGGATGCCGCCCCACAAACCCACAGGTATGCATGTGTGAGAGCCTTGCGTTTGCATTTCTTCTCTCTAATAGCACCTGGAAGCTAATAGTCAGGGCAAGTGTAACCAGCGACCATTTAGAAAGGGGACGGATGGGCTGCAGGAGGCTAAGTGACCTGCCGAAGTCACAAAACCCATTGGCAAGGCCAGAACAGAGGCCCAGGTCTGCTGACTTAGGGGCCAGTGCTTGCTTCTTACCGCGTGGCCCCTTAAAGATGACATGGCCTGACCTGAGGGCCTGGCCCAGCCCTTCTTGAAGCCAGAGCGTTTTAGGTTTGCCTCAGGAAGCATATGCCCAGCCCGCTCCCTGGCACTACCCGCCGTGAGCAGAGCGCGGAGCGCGCCCGCTGGTTTGGGCCTGCGCCGAGATGGCCTGGTCGCTCTCTGCACGTACAGGTGCCCTTTTCACAGCGTCACCCGAGCACCGCCACCAGCCTCCCTTCTTTGCATCCAGGCTTCTCAACAGCCTCAAAGCTCCTAGGGAGCCCTGGCTTCATCCTGGGATGCCGTCCTGAGCCTCTTCCCTGAGTAGCTCCCGAGCCGGTGGCCAGAGCACATGCCTTCCCACCCCGTCCTGTCCTCACTCCCGGAGTGGATGCCTGGAGGCCCTCCAGGCCCCTGTGCCATCTGTGAAACGAGGGGAGGGGCACGAGCATCACACAGCATCAGTTACAGAGACAGGGAGCTCGTTCACCAGATTTGTTTCTCTTTAAATGGGACTCGTGGGGAGAAATGCCGGAGAATGTTCGGGTGAAATGATATAGCTGCTTATTCTGTTTGCATGTGCTTTCTGGTTCACGCATCTTTGCCTTCGTTCTGGCGACTCAAATCCTCCCCCCAGGCCCACATACCTGCACTTCCTACCTAAGAAGCTTCCATGGTCACAGGGCTTGCCCGGGAATCTGTGTCGAGTGAAAAGCCGCCCTTGCAAACGCACTCAAGCGTCCTGGAGCTGGAAGAAAGACAAGTGGCCTTCACCATCAGAGACTTGCCTCAAAGGTTCAAGGGTTGAGGCAGGTCATTTAGTGCACAAACGCCCAGTTTGTCCCTGTTCTTGATCTCTGTCTTCTCAGACACTTTTCCTTCCTCTTCCTGTGTGTGTGTGCGTATGCGTGTGTGCGTGTGCGTGTGTCAACTCCCTCAGAAAATGGTAGGAAAGATGCTCAGGGAAGGCTGTGAGCATCCCAAGAGCTACCTGAGCTGTGGTTTATCTCCTCGTTGGCTTAGGGTCTGACCCAAGATGACTGTTAAGTGTTTGTGTCGCAGGAATTTGGAACCTGACGTGTCAGCAGCATCCCACGCTGTGGGCTGCCCCACACTTAGCCCCTTATCTGCAGGGACCTCGGGCCCAGGAGGGAGCCCCAGATGGAGGCCAGGGCACTGCTTCAAGAAGGACGATGGAAAATGCAGGCAAGATACAAAAATGTGAAACAAACAAAAGCACCAGGCAACATGGAATCCACATCAACAAAAGCCACAAATGCAAGCTGTTGCTTCTGAGGGGGAGGCCAGGCCTGGCGCCTGGGGCGGGTGGCTGGGAGGGCTGGGCTCAGGCACTGCGGACACAGCAGCGGGCTGGCCCCAACCACCATCCCTCCCGCGCGTGAGGACTTCCCGCCACCCCCCCTCCCGGGCCCAGGGGCTGTTACGTAGCTGGGAAAGTTGCTGATCCTGGAGCCAGAGCCACGCAAGTGGGAAGAACTGACGTTCATAACATTTTGACATATTAAGAGAAAAACAGCTCCAGGGTGGAGCCTTCCGTGGAGGCTCGTGTTGACTGTAAACCAGCTTCAGGGCTGCTGGGACTGAGGGATGGCGAGTCCCGCAGGAGACCTCAGCCCTGGAATGCCCAGCGCGCATTCTGATTACAGGATTAAATCTGTGATATTAAACCACATGGACTTTTGGTGTCACTGACTGAAAATGCTCTAAATGCTGGTCTCCAAGCTGGCTTCAGCAATCCCAAATTATCATTCCCTCCCTGAGAGACATTTCTAGGTGGGAGACAACACATACATACATTTTTTTTTCCAGCAAACTATTTTCCGTTACTTAAAAAAATTGCCCTGTTCCTCTCTGGATCGTTGCTGGAGACCCTGGCACTGACGTGCCACAGGCTTCTCTGTCAAACATAATAAATACCGTCCCAGCTGGGGCCTGAGGAGTCGGCACACAGGGCCAAGTCGGCCCGCTGCCAGGCCTGCCATGCCTTCCTGAGGTGTGCTGGGGGAGAAGAGGCCCATGCAGTCCAACTGGCAAGTACTTTGAATAAATACAGCTCCCTTTATGGGGCTGCCGGGCTCTTGTGGACAGCAGGCCACCACCTCAACCGAGACCCGTGGCCACCTCCTGCGCCTCTGGGTGCAGGCAGTGCTGCCCCCTGCTCGGACTTTTCCAAGCAGCTCCCCGGGCTCACTGCAGCCTTGGGAGGGGAACCCACCAGGCCTGCCGAGGAGGTGGGGCATCGACGCTCTGCTTGGGTGGGACAGCTCAGACTCAATCTAGTCCCATCCCGTCGAATTCAATGCATGTTTCCCAAGCGCCAGGCACCTGCCGAGCTCTGCAGACCCTCCTGCAGCCTGGGCTGGTTTCGATGTTTCTGAGTCTCGGCTTCTTCATTTGCGATGTTGTTACTGGTAAGGGTGCAGCCCTCTGAGGGTGTCCGTGAGCTCACGTGGGCACACAGTCTGGTGCGCCGAGCCTGGCCACGTGGTGGCTACTCGGGAAATGGCGATGTCTCCTTCTGCCCCTTCCACCTTTCCCCAGTGCCCAGAAACCTAAATCTGTCAACCTCCCAGTAATCACTTCATGCAAAAGCAGAGAATCTAGCCATTTACTGTAGAGAGGCTCTCTGGTGAAGCATTTCTTCTCAGGACCTCATACCTGCATGGATGTGGCCCAGTTATCCTGCCTACTTCATGAGGTTTGGACAAACTAAATGAGACCATGTCTGCAGTTAGCTTAATACATAGTGTTCGATGCATTTCAAACAGTGCTATTATCTCTTTAGACGTAGATCTATCATCTGTCCAGGTATAATTTATCTAATTAGTCATTTACATTGTTGTCATTGGTTCTTTTCTCAGGTGGAAGCCTCTTGGATTCAGGAATCCCAGTGGCCATCTTGCACCTCTGATGTGACTTGCTGGCTCCGTGTTGCGTCTGGGCATTCATTCACCCCACAGACATTTACTGAGAACCTGCTAAGAGCCGAGTCCTTTGCTAAATCTACAGCCACAACTTCAGGTTGAGCCACCAATTCTGGTCACATGGTAGGTTCCCTGCCCTCCAGAAGCTTAAGATATGTGGAGAAAGCCAGACAAGTAAACACCTAATTTCAATACCATGCAATCAATGCGGGGGCGTAGAGAGACGGGGGCCTGCTGCTGAGGGGCTGGTGGGCGTGTGGGTCGGAGGGGCCCCCCATGCTGAAGGGCAGGTGCTCTCAATCTCAAGACCTCAGACTTACTCCTCACACTTGCTTTCTGGGAGCACCGAGAGCTGTAACCAGCAACCCCGAGGCTAAATCCTGCTACCCGCTTATACCCGGAAGGCACCTAAGTGGGCTGGCATTCTGGGAGGGAGTCCCTTGGGCAGTACCAGACCTCCTCGCTCACGGAGCCCCCAGAGCAGCGCTCGCAGTGCATCTGCCTCTGCAGCCCCCGCTCCCCCGGGGTTGTCCACTGCAGGCCGCTCCATCGCTCTCCCCAGCAGTGTGTGCCTCCGGGCAGGTATGAGGAAAGCTCAGCAGGTACAGACAGCAGGAGGCGTGCCTGGAGGTATGGACAGCACTCACAGGAAGACTAATCACGAAAGAAAGCCCCAAGAATGCTCTGCTCCGAGGCCAGGCAGCTGCTCTTGCTTCCACCTGAGGAGGGACACACTTGGAATTCTGACCCCAAAATGATGAGGCCAGTAAGTCCACGGGCAGGAAGTGATACTCAAAGAAAGAGAAGGTCCGCATACCTCCACTTCTGGGTCTCAAGCAGAAAACAAAGCCCTGGAGTACCAGCCTTGGCATCTTGGGTCATGCGTTTTACCCACAGGCAGCGGGCTCTTCTCATTGCCCAGCATTACACTCCAGCTCTCGGCTCTAGAGGCCTGGCCTGCGGCTGAGCCAGGAGCAGGCACGCCAGGGCGGCGTCTCCCCGGTCTGTTTGGCCCCACTGTGTTTCCCTGAGCTCCTTCACATCCTTGTGAATTCCCCGTCCCGTTCTCCTCTCCCGCAGGAAGCCCCAACATGGCCCCAAACCTCCTGAAACACCAAACAACTTCCGGGCTTCACAAAGAAGCAAATACTAGCTTTTTAAGTGAGGGGCGCCTTCCACGCACACAAGGTCAAGGCCCCAGGAAGGTCACCACTGCCCTGTGGCGTGAGGGAACTCTTGACGCTGTGAGATCACCTAGATGGGCCCAGGAGGGCAGTATCTTTGGGGTAATGAATGAAGGGCCTGTCCCAGTCTCCCCGTTTTACAGTGGAGGGAACTGCTATCCCCGCTCTGTGCTGAAACTGGCTTCAAGAAGAAGGAAAATGAAACCAGTTCTTTCTGGAGGAGCTCACTGAGTAACTGGACTTCTGCAGAAGACCCTCCTTCAGTACCCTGGCAACATGCTGGGGAGTGGTAAGACCGGAAGTAGCAGAAGTATAATAATGGTGATGCCAGTTCACCTTTGTACTGCGTTGTAGAATTTATAGAGCCCTTTAGTAACTCCTTTCACATTAACCCCACAGGAGCGGCGGCACAGAATACGGGCAGGAGACCAGCGTCCCCGTGTTTTCAGATGAGGAGGCCAAGTTTCAAAGTAGTAATTGGACACGATTCAAGCTGGTGTCAGTTCTTCTGACACGGAGCCCGTTAGCGCTTCTTGCACGTAACTGATCCACCACATGTTTACGGAGCTGCTCCTGGGCTGCAGCCCTGGGGTGGGGCATGCGGAGGGGGCCGCGGAGGCCTACGCAAGCCCCTCAGGCACAAAGGCCCTGAGCTCAAGTCCTGGTCATGGAGGGAGGCAGCAGTGACCCCTGAGGGTTCCTGGGATCAGTGCTGCCCTAGCCTCTAGGGTGGCCGGGGTTCAGCAGAGACTAAGGGAGGGGTGTCACCCAGCGGGACTTCGGCCAGGCCAAGACCTCTTGCTGCAACACTGCACATGGCACAAAGCGAAGGCTGGGAAGGGGTTCAAGAGAGAGCTGGGCGTGACAGCCTCACTCGAGTCTCTGCAGTCCACTTTCTTGGCCTCCTTCTCGAATCTTTCCCTGCTCTGTCTCTGGATCAGAGAGTTTGGGGCCACAGAGACGTCGTGTCCTTTCAGGGCCAGCGGTGTGGTCAGTAGTCCATTGGGGAACTGCCCAGCGCAGGGCTCTCGTTCGGCACCAGGCCCCTCCTCTGCAACTCCAGTTGAGCACCCTGGGGTGCTTAAAGCCCAGCGCCCTGGCCTCCGGGTACCGGCCAGAAGGGGCACCAGCTCCTTAGCCAGCTGCACAAGCTTCCTTTCATCTCAGCCGTTCCCAGATGTGAAGGGCACAGAACAGAAATGGTCTGAAGGCCTGGTGAGTGGGGAGGGAGGGGGAGGAGGACAAGGAGGATTGAAATTCAAAGTCGAGGCCCTCAGATGCACTTCTCCATGGCAGCTCGTCAGTTTTCTCTCTGCTCGCCGCCTGGGAGCCCGTGCGCTTCTGCATTGTCTGGCGCCAGCCTTGCGGGCATCTGTTAACAATGAATGGGAAGGCGTGGTGGGGGTGGGGCTGAGGTGGGGGCAGGAGGAAGGTCAGCTTAAACAGAAATGTGTTTCCTTGCACAGGTGAAACCACAGGCCTCCTGGAGGCAAGCACCCAGCAGGCCCACCCCATCCCATCTTGAATTTGTAGTGAGGGCGACACGATCTAAGAGCTGACATCTGCTCAGTGGGTCTTGTGTCTTAAACAGGGAGCGGCTTGGGTGGGCAGCTCAGGGTCTTTCTCATGCTGGCCTCTGCACCCCAGGGTTAGACTTTCACTGGCCTAGGAAGGAGAAGTCTCTCATCACCGCTCAGGGCTCAGGGTACTAGGGCAGGAGGGTGTCCAGCCCGTGAAGGAGCCCGGTCTTCTCCAGTCTCCTGAAAGCGTGAGGCGGGCAAAGGGTCCTCTCCTGACTATATCCAATTCTTCACTCTGGTATTTTAAGGCTTCCCTAGGTGATATCTGCATTCCCATAATTTCTACCAAACAACAATATCTGTGTCAAAGTCATGACCCCAAAGAGGAATAGTAAGGTGGGCCCTCTTCAGAGTTCAGTCACTAGAATATTTCTGGAACTGGGCAGGTGGAGGTACTCTGGTATATAGAAAAGAAAAAGTTCTCTTCTTTTTTCTTTTCAGGCAGTTCCTCCTGGAAAATGATTAGGGAGCCAGCAAAGAGCTGGGGCCTTCCCTCAAATCTCTCCAGAGTGTGAAGTGGGAAAACGTCCTCTGCGCTTTTCCCTTTGGGCGACCTGAGATCGGGATGCGGGGGCTGCGTCCCGGCTCTGCTCCGGCCCCTGGGTGAGGACAGTCAGAACATCACACTCCGCCTGGACCCCCCACACAGAAGCTGTGCCCAGAAAGATTCTAGTCAGTGTTGCTATTTTTAAGACCCTCCATGGCCTAGGATGGTGGGGAGGTGGGAGATAAGAGGGAAGAGAGGGCAGGGGAGGGGGAAGAGGAGTCGTACAGGATGACAGCAGGAATCCAGTGGTCTGGAATCTTCCATATCTCATCAGATGAAAGGCACAAATCCAGCAGAAGCTAAATTAAACTCAAGTAAGATTCAAAACAGGGCACAGAGTAGGTGTCACCTGTGAAAGGGAGACCCCAGGAGAGTTGTGAATGGCTGTGGCTGTGTCTATGCCCCTTTTTTCCCTTGGGTTAGCGCTGACTGTGTCTCAAGATACAGCTAATGGGTCATCCTTCGTGAGCAAGCTACAGGTCCTGCATTCCTGTTATAAACCTGTCAGCTTAGCCATTACTGCCCCACTGCATGACCCCGGAAATGAGCCTGCTGGTTTCCAAGTTCCCTGCATATCAGTAAACTGTAGATTCCATTGCCCAGACCTTCAGCAGCCTTGGGGATTAATGAAAGCCTTGTTCACAAATGTCTCGGAATCCATAAAGGTTTAGATCGATAATTAACAAGAAAGAGAAGGCATAAACATTTCAAATGCATATCAACTCCCAAATCTGTAACAGCCAATAAGTCTAAAAACTGAGTGACCACAATTTCCCTCAGTGACAGGCAGCCCATGCACTTTCAAAAGTAATTCTTCAATAAGCATAAATTACCACTTGGGGAAACCCTCCATGTATGCCATTGCTATGGATTTATTAAGTGAAAATGAAATTTTCAAATAAATATCTGGAACCAAAATGTATTTCCCATCTCAAAGGGCCACAAAGGCGAGTGTTTTTAAACAGGAGCGCCAGGCAGCCCAGAGTCAGACTGTGAAGCTGTGTGCACATGTCCTCTGCTAAGTCGGCCACCGCCCTGTGACTTCTCTCCCCAATTCCCATACATCTGGGTCCTCCTGATACTACAAGAGAACAGCAAAGGCACAGAAGTCCCCCCAGGAGATCCTTTCCAACTCCTCCTGGTATCTGGAAGGTTCTGAAGCACCTTGTCTCCCGAGGAAATCCCTCGCAGGTTCTGAATCTGCATTTTCATCCACCCACCTTCCTAACCAAAGGCTCCTGCCAGGTTGTCTTCCCCTCGGGAGCAGAATAAGTCAGCATCACTTTTGGCTTTTGATTAGATTTATTGGCTCTAAGTAATTCTTGCAAGAGACCCATGAGGAACAAGTGTGAGACACACACGATATCTCACCAGCCACAGATGCCTGATGGCATTTCTTGCATGGGTGACGGTGCTCAGTGAAGGGTACTTGTCTCTTCAATGGCCATTCCCACCCTTCCCAGACCCCCGGGGTTGGGCCCTGATGAGACTAAACCCATCATTGCCTCCCTACTCCTTTTGCCAGAGAAAGGTGTGAGCGTCCAGAGTGAAGTGAGGCTGGTAGTCACATGGCGTCTCCTGTCAGAAACCGTTTGGTAGGAAATAAGTGAGCAGAATAGGAGAGAACATATTCCAGGGGCTTCTGGTAGCATTTTCCTTGGTCTTAAGAAAGAACTTCAGGAAGAGATGGTCTCTCGCTCCTGTTGGCCAGACGAGGACGTATTGGCAGCAAAGGGGCCCCGACTTGCGATGAAATGGAATCCATGGATGGCAGCGCAGTGAAGGAAAAGAAAGTGGCGCTTGGTGACCTCTCAGGGACATCAGACCAATTTTTTTTTTTTCTTGGACCCTCAAGTTCTGAGATGAGGTATCTCACACTACTGAGGGGTCCATTCTACTTCTGGAGAGATGTCAGTTGGAAATGACGACAACTACACTACAAATCAGCTTTTAGTTCTGGCATGAAAGTGAGAGGCCCAGAATCACATGCAAAAAATGTCTCCTTAAGGCAAATATTTCTCTTAAAATCCTGCCTAGAATACTGCTTAACTGTCTCCTAGGAAATATTAGAGGATTTTCTTGTAAAAGAAGCCAATCAAGAAATTTTCATCGTGCTGAAACAGCATATTTGCAAATCTGTAAATCTTATTTGGGTACAAAGAGACCTAGTTACAACATCTTTTTCACATTCTATTCTCACAACGATGGTGACAGTCGAGCATTTCCTTTTCTATTTTGGAGTAGCTAGCATGCTACTAAAGATTGGAATGGTCAGCATATCCATCTTCTTTACAGTTTTTAAAGAAGATGTACTCTTCAAACTCCTAATTCTTCTCACTGTTCTGTTCCCATTCCAGCCCTTCCAAATCTTTCCAGGAATAAAAATGCTCACAATAGATGAGATCTCAATAAAGGAGTCAAATAGATTGGAAGAAAATTTGTGTGGTTTTCCTACACAAAAAAACCCATTACCACTTCCAAGGGTGACGCTTACTCCTTTGCTGGCAAAACATACACTCAATCCTTCTCAGTCGTCCTCAGGCTTCCCTTGAGTGGCAGGTTTTGTTTTTTCTTCTCCAGTGACTGACAATGCTCCTTACTGAACATCAGCTTTTGCTTATGGCCATGTCTACAGAATGGTTGAATTAATCATGGCTGGAAAAGTGTGAAGCGGGCCAGAATTTTAATTTCAGTTCAGCGGATATCTCGGAACCTTTATTATGTGCAATACCTGACACTGCTTGCTCGGATGTGCAGCTCCAGAGTGGGTGAGAAGCCATAGTCTAGCAAGACAAATCTGTAAATATCTAAATTAACTTGGGACTGTACAACACAAACAGTGAACCCTATGTGAATGATGGACTATTTGTTAATTGTACAATTATAGAAATGTTCTTTCATCAATTATAACAAATACACCACATTAATAATAGGGTGGTATATGGAAACTCTGTGTTTTATGCACAATTTTTCTGTAAATGTCCAACCTGTCTAATAAAACATTATGCTGCTGTAGAAAAAACATTAAATACATGTCATCTATACTAAAATAGTCAACCAAACAATGTACAATGGGAATAAAGAAGAATATTTTAACCATCTAGGTTTTGGTACGGTTTCACAAAGGTATAGTGTTAAAAGACAATTGTAAATTGTTCAGGACAAACAGGGGAAACGTTTACCACCCTTAGTCTTAGGAATGTGGGCCCTGTTCCAAATGATATTACTAAGTAAAAACCATTCCCAAATTTAATAGTTTTTACATAAACAATCATTTATTTTGAATACAAATCTGTCAATTTGGCAGGGCTCAGTGGGGATGGCTCATCTGCACTCCACATGGCATCCACTGAAGGAGCCCAGCTGGGAGCTGAGGTTCTACTTCCAACATAGTTCACCCACACGTGACAATTTAATGCAGACTGTCAGCTGGGAGCTCGGCTGAGGCTGTGGGCTGGGACCCCCCATTCCCCTGGTGGACGTCTCCATAACCTGCTCGGGCTTCCTCACAGCATGCTGGCTAGGTTCCAAGACTGAAGATCCTAAGAGAGCAAGGCCAAAGTGCAGGCCATTTTTATGACCTAGTCTTGGGCATCACAGAAACTTACTTCAACCCTGTTTATTGACCCAGTCATAAAGCCTTCCCTGTTTCATGGTGACAGGATAGAAATACCACCACAAAGTGGGAGAACTTCAAAGTCACACAAAAAGAAGACTACGTGGAGTGGGAAATATTACTGTAGCCTCCTTAAAAACCGCAATCTACCACAAAGGCCACTACTCTAGGTCCCATTTTTTAGAAAACCCTGCTCTGGCCACCCTCCCCATCAGGTAAGGAGTGTGCAGGACCGAGGGCAGCTGGGCCCACCTAGAACCTCTAGTCCCCCTAAGTCCACTTCTGAGCACACTTCTGAAACTGCATCCAGGATTCTTCTCTGGGTTTTCCCTCTCGTGGGTGAGAGGCTTCTCTGGCGGGTGCTTCTCTAGGCGGGAAAAGCGGGCACGGTGGTGGTGGAAGGGCATCTGCATGGGGCCCCTCTCAGTGTGGGAAGAGAAAGCTGAGAAGCAACAAGAAGAGTGTGGCATGAGAATGCCAGCGACTGGGTCTCTGCACCATGATGGGCCAGGGTGGAACTCCAGGACGCTGAGAATTACAAATCAGTCTCTACACACCTGTATACCACCACCCCTCTTTTATTATTAATATTGCATTATTCTAGCTATATCATATATGTACACACCTCTCAAATCCTCTATTTTTCATCTTGTTTAATGCATCGCAAGGTAAATTATGGTTATCAGTACACTTCTGCCTGATTACTTCATTTGCATATCATTAACTAGAATTTGATATTTCTTAATTTTTAGATTTTTTTAATGAAATGCAAATATATTAAAAGGAACAAATAATAAGAGTAAATTTACTGAGTTTCGATTAATGCATGAACTTGTATATCCCAAGCGTCTATCAGTAGAGACTATTCCTCTAACCTCAGAAAGCAAACTCATGTGTTTTCAAAGTCAATCTTTTTCCAAACTCCCCCCAGACAATCATTTTTCTGATTTTTTCCCCACCACAGAATAATTTTGAATGTTCTAGCATTCCACTATAAATGGAATCATACAGTATGTGCTCTTTCATGTAAGGCTTCTTTTCACTCAGCATGTATTTGAGATTCATCCATATTGTTATGTGTGTGAATAGTTCAATCTATTTTTGCATGTGGAATCATATTACATTGCATGACTATACCACAGTTTGTCATTTTTTGTTTTGAAGAATTTTTTATGATTTACAATTTGAGCTATTATGAATATAGATTAGAACATTTTATAAGCTTTTTTGTGAACTTAGATTTTCATATATGATTTCCTAGTCTAACCAACAGTGTGAAAGTTTTCATTCTATAATCTTACCAAAGTTTTATGTTATGTAATCTTTTGCCTATTTTTCTTTGTGTTGTTATGGGACACTTTGGATAACAAACACAATGTCTTTATTTAGTGCTATTCAGAATTGGTTTTATTTCACGTCATTTTGGCAAGCCGTATTTTTAAGAAATACGTTCATTTCATCAAAGTTTTGAATTTGTTGGCATAAAATTGTTTATAATATTCTTTTACTATCCATTTAATATCTGTAGGGTCTGTAAAGAGAACTTATCTTTCTTACACAGTATTTGTAATTTGTAACCTCCTTTAATTTTTTTTTTTAATTAGAGAAGTTGTAGGTTTACAGAAAAATCACGTGGAGAGTAGAATTCCATATCCCTCCCCCCACCACAATTTCCCTATCATTGACACTTTGCCTTAGTCTGGTACCTTTGTTAAAATTGATGAAAAACAATATTATCATAATTACACTATTAATTATAGTCCATAGCTTGCATGAGAGTTCACTAATGTGTTTGTGTTATATAGTTCTATGAGTTTTAAAAGTTATTCTGTTAACATGTGTTAACCTAATGAAACCACAATCAAGCAGACAGTTGTGTTGTTAATTGGATTCACAATATTGTGATACCATCAGCGCCATCCATTACCCAAACTTCCCCATGTAGGAAACTCTGTACCAATCGAGCTTTAACTCTCCATTCCCCACCCTCACTCCAGGCCCTGGTCATTTGTAGTCAAGCTTCTGACTCCATGAATCTGCATATTTACTCATTTCATATATGTGAGATTGTACCATATTTGTCCTTTTGTGTCTGGCTTATGTAAGTCAACATGACATCATCAAGGTTCATCCATGTGTTCGCATATATGAGAATTTTCATTTTATGAATGAATAATAGCCCATTGCATGTATATAGCACATTTTGTTTATCCTTTCATCTGTTGGTGTACTTAACCTGATATTGGCACACTGACATTCGTGTCAGCA
The DNA here is from genome assembly GCA_004026745.1 of Myrmecophaga tridactyla. NCBI lineage: Eukaryota > Metazoa > Chordata > Mammalia > Pilosa > Myrmecophagidae > Myrmecophaga > Myrmecophaga tridactyla. The sequence goes on from PVIY010012594.1 coordinate 57,241, forward strand.
TCATTCACAACTGTTGAAAGATGGAAGCAACCCAAGCGTACTTTGGACTTTTTTTACTTGATCAATATAGTTAGATATTAACCCACTCTTGTTTATTTTTTATTATAAGAACCAATATTTGGCTGTCTTTGTTTACTGATTTTTGTCTTTCTAATCTTATCGATTTTTATTTTAATTCTATTATTTTCTCCCTTGTAGTTATTCTTCATTTACTTTACTTTTCTTTTTCCAGCTTCCTTAGGTGATTGATTTTAGATGTTTCCGAAAATCTTTCTGTAAGCATTTAAAGCTGTAGTTGTTCCTCTAAGTACTACTTTGGTTGCATCCCACAAATTTTAACAAGTTGTATTTTTTATTATCATTGAGTTTAAAACGTTTTGCTATCTCATTGTCATTTTCTCTTCGACTCACAGATAATTAGATGTTTTGTTTACTTTCTAAATAGTTGGGGCTTTAGAAAATGTATTTTTATTTAACAGTACTTTAAGTCCATTATGGTCAGAGAATTTACTTTTTATGATTCCAGGCATTTGTAAATATGTAGAGTCTGCTTTATGGTCTAATATATGGTGGTGAACATACCATGCGCATTTGAAAGGAATACGTAGTGGCTGTTGTTGCTTGTCGTGTTCTCTATATAATAATTACATCAATGATCTGAGAAACTTGGTGTCATTTCCTGCAAAACAGGGTTTAAAAATTATCATTGTGGAATTGCCTATTTTGCTCCTGATTCTGCCAGCTTCTATTTTGTGTGTTTCGAAGCTCTTTGAATAGGTTCACACACATTTGTGGGTGTCATGAATTCCTGAAGAATTCTCTCAACATTACGTGATGTGCACCTTTTTCTAGGGTGATACTCTCTGTTTTGAGATCTATTTTATTTGGTGTTACAAACATCTTAGTCTCCTGATGCTGACTGTTTGCGAGGGAACACACAGTGTACCATGCTTTCTCCCAAGTGTAGGTGACGTCTGGGGTCTTCCGATCGCCTCCGTCACACTAGGTGGTTGTTCTATTGCACTCTTGTGTGCGTGTTGTCCCGAGTTTATAGACTTCATCCTCAGGAAGGTCAGTCTGGTAGGAGTTACTTGACCATCCTGGCAGCAGAATCCCTACCTTCATTTGTAAATAATACTTGTGTTGCAGACATGTTGGCTGAACGGACTTTTTTTGTAGTTGACACTTGCAAGGTGTCGCTTTGTCATCTGACTTCCATTACTTCTCTTGTGAAATCTGTACATTCTTATCATTGTTCTCCTGTACGTGTTGTGTCCTTTTCTCCCCAGTCTCTTAAAATACATCTTCTTTATCTTTTGTTTTCATCATTTAGACATGACAACCTTTCTGTGGCCTTATATTTAAGGTATGTCTTGTTAAAACAGCATCTAGTCGTTTTTGTTGTGGTGGCGTTTGCTGTTTCAGTAATCAAGCTGGCAATCTTTTTCATTTAAATGCCTTCTTGAGTCAAGTTATATTTAGTGTAACTATTGACATGGTTGGTTGGATTTAAGTCTCCCATATCAGCATTTGTTTTCCCTTTTATTTGATCTGCTCTTTGTTCCTTTATTCTCACTTTTCGCCTTCCTTTTATTTGTTAAGTATTATGTATTATTCAATGTTTCTCCTTTATTGGCTATTTTTTTTTTTTGTATGGGCAGGCACCGGCAATCGAACTCCAGTCTCCAGCATGGCATGCGAGAACTCTGCCACTGAGCCACCGTGGCCTGCCCCCCTTTATTGGATTTTAAGTATTTATTCTTGTATAATGATGTTGTTGCTGCTTTAGAGAAGACAAAATGCACCCTGGAGTTATCACCTTTCCAGAATAATGCAAGAATACAATGATTTAATTCATTTACTCACTTGTACTTTATCCTATATTTTGCTTCTACATGGGCTATATACCCACATAAACAGTCAACGATCTTCTATACTGAGCCATATAGTTACCCTTTATTATAACCTTCATTCCTTTCAGTCCCGCTTGGAGTTTCTACTCAGGGTTTTTTTCTTTCACTAAACATTTTTGATAAGTAGTTAATGGTTAATTATCATAAAGCTACCATATAAACCTTTTTTATAGTATTATTTATGTAAGAAAGTTTGCACATTTTAACATAATGTTCTCTGAGTTAGGAAAACAATGGAATCACGTCAGCACCCCCAGATTCAACATGTAGAGCATCTTCATCAAGCCAAATTATTCCCTCTGTGCCTTGGCATTTGAGCCCTTCCCCTTCCCAACTCGGATCCATACAATGAGTGAGCGCTTTCCTTTCCCTGTAACTTCACCTTTTTCATGATGTCAAGGCAACATAATGATATGACATATAGTCTTCTCTCACGTAGCACAATGGATCTGAGGTTCATCCACATTGATGTATGTATCCACAAATCATTCATTTTTATCGCAGAGTAATAATCCATTGTTTGCATACACTATAGTTTGTCTATCCATAACGGGTGAAGGATATTTGGTGTGTTTCCAATTCTTAGTAATTATTAATCAAGTCTTTATAAGCCTTCATGTAAAGTTTTACTGTGAAATAAGTTTTAATTTCTCTTGAGTGAATATCTAGGAGTGGGATTGCTGGACCATATGGTATGTGTGATGTTTATTGTATATGAAACTAAAAACTGTTTGATACAGAATGGCTGTATCATTTTGCATTACCAGCAACAATGAATGAAAGTTCTATTTACTCTAAAACGATCCTAGCACTCAGTATTGTCAGTTGTTAAATTCATTATTATATAATTATATACTATATTATTCATTATTATGTCTAGCAGGTGTCTAGTGTTCTTATGATAGCTTTAACATGCATTTCCATAATGACTGATGAGGCTGATTATCTGTCACCTGCGGAATCTTTGGTGAAACTGAGGTGGGTCAGCTGTAGAGAAACCGCCTGCAGGTCCCGAGGTGCCTCTCACCCTGCTGCGGGGCACGGGGGCACCTGAAACCGGAAGCAGAGGAGCAAAGCAGGCGCGTCGTTCAACCACAGGGCGTGGGCCAATCACAGTAACCCCCGTGCACAATCCTCTATCTGAATGTTTATTTGTCCTATCACAATAACTCACTTTCAACCCTTAATTTACATGTTTATTAGCCAATCACAAGAATGTACAGACGATCAATCACAAAGGCCTACTTTCAAACCTTAATATGAATGCTTCCTAACCAACTGCAAGTTCCCAGCATCACAAACCCCACCTCCCTTTACTCGATTTAAAAAAAACCCACGTGCCAGGCAACCTATGGTGGGTCTGTCTCTCTTCCGTCAAGCATGCACTCACTTTCTCTTCAGTAAACTTTTCTCACTTGCTTGTACCTGCTTGCCTCACTCTTGAATTCCTTCTTGCCACGGGGGCCAGCCTGGAAGGGAGCTTGGGAAACATCTTACTTGGTGCACAGAGAGCTCTGCAAGCAAAGTGTCTGATCAGATCTTTTGCCCATTTTTTTTATTAGACTGTTTACATTACTTTTCTCAGTGTTGCATTTTGGGAGTTCTTTATATATTCTGGATACATTTTCTTTATCAGATATATGATTTCAAAATATTTTCTTCTATGTATGACTTGCTTACTATTTCTTTTAACAAAATCTTTCAAAGACCTGAAGATTTGAATTTTGGTGAAGTCAAATTTATCTTTATTTTGCTTTTATAGATTTGATTTTGATGTTGTATTTAAGAAATCATTGCCTGACCCGAGGTCATCTTTGCCAGAACCCTTTTTCTCATTTGATAAATGGAGAGCTGAGGCTCAGAAAGCGGAAGTGACCTGTCCAAGGCCTCAGAGTGAGCTATGACAAGCCCGAGCAGCATTGAGTCTCCCAACTCCAAGCCTGATGGTCTTCGCGAGCCCAGAGTGCTCGGAAAGTGACCCCGAGGGCAGGTCTGAGCACGGAGCGTCTTCCTGACTCCGTGGAGGAATGAACCCAGGGTGCAGAGACGGCGGCAGGGCAGCCGCCTGATGTCTCCTGATAAGGCAGAGAAGACGTCTGATAGATTTCTAAGTTCACACCTGACTGAAAACCTTCTTTCAGCACCCAGGCCTGAGCGTGGGCGAAGAGCCTCGCCGGCGCTGTGCCGGAGCTGCGTGGGGCTGCGCAGGGCAGTGCCGGAGCTGCGTGGAACTGCGTGGGGTTATGCCGGAGCTGCG
>PVIY010012595.1:0-61513 GCA_004026745.1 Myrmecophaga tridactyla
AGTTGTTCTGGAGGACGAACTAAAACGCGCACCTTGCTAAGCCGCCATCTTGGCCCCTCCCTCTGTCCTCAACATTTTATTTTTGAGAGAAGTCAAAAATCTGAATTTTTCAGTAAAATCTCCTTATGTTCTAATATTAGCAATTAATTCAACCTTTTAAACAGTGCTGGCCATACTATAGAACCATAACAACAACAAAAAACTTCCAGGCCACTAGTCAGGGACTCTGATCCCTGGAACCTCTTCTCTTCTTTACAGAGAAAGAAGCAAAGCTCCAGGGAAGGTCAAAACCCACCAGCTACTCCTCAGACTCAGTGCAGCTCAGACGTGCTCCAGACCTCCTCACCGCATCCCAATCTTTCTCTGCGTTGGCAATTCCTATTCTGGGCAACCTTCAGTCAACACCAAGCTGCAGGCTCAGAAGCTTATAGAACTTCCAACATAGAGGAGCTTTTCCCTGGCTGCTCACGGAGACATCCTGGAGGCCCAGCCAGGGTTAGGACCTTGCAGAAATATGAGCTCCCCATTCAGGACAGACCCACAGCCAAGCGGGAGTGTCTGGTCCCCTAACTCAATCAATGCATTGTCCGGAGGGCCTATGGGAGCCCCTGTTAGGTGTCCAACTGTTCCCGCCATGAGTTCCCGGGACCCATTCCAGGTGGGTATTCACGACTCCTAGAACTGAGAACAGCAGGCCCTTAATACCTCATGGTGCCTCCACAAGTCATAAAAGTTTCAGAGCTAGTGTCTCATTTGGCCCACCCCAAAGCCCTGAGATGACGAAGGTATCATTACCCAAGAGCCTCTCTTTTGCCATGAAGTTTCAGCGGGAAAAGCCTTCAGCCAAGTTCACTGGTTAGCGGCAGAGCTGGGATTTCACCTATGCCCTTTGGCTTTTAAACTCAATGTTCATTCTGGTCTCCAACTCCCAAAATAAAGCAAGAATTTGTATCAGCTGGAAAAGATAAAACATGCAAGATTGTGGCCATTGTTCATCCAAGAGCAAATATTTCTAGTGTTTATCATTTTACCAGGCACTCTCCATATTTTAAATCTGAAAAACAAAAACCAATCCTTCAGACTCAGGTATGTTACAATTCCCAATTTACAGAGGAGGACGCAGAGTCTCAAAATCACATAGGTGACAGCAGCAAAGTGGCTGGGCGTGGAAGTTCAGATCAGCCTGGATATTCTGCATCTGAGTTTTCCAAACTTATATCAACACTTCAAATCTATGGTATTTCAGCTGCAGCCAGGAGAGAAAGGAGAGGAGAAATTACCATCACTGACTGAGCAAGGTACATGTGCCTTTTTCTATACTAGGGATAACACCAAGGGTTTTGTTTAAGAAAAAAAAAAAAGGAAAAGATCATGAATTTCATTTATGATTTACATGCCATGAAATCTATTCATTTTACGCAGATAATTCAGTGATATTTAGTAAATATGCAGAGCTGTGCATCCATCAAGATCCAATTTTAGCATATTTTCATCACCCCAAAAAGATCCCTTGGCCTGTTGGCAGTCACTGTCCCTTCTGCCCAGCTCCTGGTAGCCACTAATTTATTTTCTGGTTCTATGGATTTGACTGTTCTGGAAATTTCATGTAAATGAGATCATACAGTATATGGGCTTTTGTGTCTGACATCTTTCATTTAGCCTAACGTTTTTGAGGTCTGTCCATTTTGGAGCATGTATCAGAACTTCATCCTTTTTCATGAGGAAATATTATTCCAATGTATGTAAGTACCACATACTGTTTACCTTTTAATCAGTTGATGGACGTTTGGGTTGTTTCCACTTTGGAGCTCTTATGAACGTGCAAGTCTTCGTGGACATATGTTTTATTTCCCCTGTGTGGAAGGCTTAGGAACAGAATCACTGGGTTATATGGTAAATTTATATTTAACTTTTTTAGAAACTGCTAAAGTGTCTCCCAGAGTGGCTGCATCATTTTATATTTCCACTAGCAATGCAGGAGGCTATCAGATCCTCCTTCTCTTGCCAACACTTAGTATTGATTATAGTCAACAGACCTGTTTTTATGAATTGACTTATAGAACCTTGGCAGATACCCCAGAGACAGAGCCTACCATTAACCTCATTTGGCAGATGGGAAGACTGAAGTCCAATGAAAGGCCACACTGAAGCTGGACCCGGAAGTCCAGGTCTGCCTCTCACCAAGGTGGGTCTGCCTGGCCACCCTTCTCTCTGCTTCTATGATCCTGAGTGCTATGCCAGTCCTTTAATGCCACCCATTCATTAACCAGCACCTGCGGTGGGCTAGCACTAAATGGTCCTTGGAACTCACAATCCAGGCTTTCACTCTCTTAAACCTCACAACTAATCTTTTACTGAGAAAACTGAGATTCAGGAGGTCTACCCATCTATCTAGACCCACAAACCTTTTCCCCAAAGACCTGGAAAGGAAACACCCCAGGCTTGGCAGGACAGACAGTTGTTCCAAATACCTAACTCCACCCTTGCAGCAGGAAAACAGCTGCTGACAATGCATAAACCAATGGATGGGGATGTGTTCCAATAAAACTTTATTTGTTAAAACAAGCAGCAGGCCCAATTTGGCCCACAGGCTGCAGTTTGTCCCTGATATTATCCACTGTTACTCCAGCAACCTGGCTTTTAGTGGCTTATGCTACTCCCTGCTCTCTGCTTGGTACACAGCCACCTTCTGCACAAACTTCAGGACGCGCTTTTCAATTTGTGGCATGCATTACTCTTTTCCCTCCATTACTGCTCATGATTGACTTTGGCTATTCATTCATTCTGCTTCGCACAGTTCAACAACCAGCACATTTCTCCTGGCCCGGACTCACAGGGATGGTATAGAAGCCAAGCACAGGCACCAATACCTGGTATAAGCTACACCTTCACCCTGACTGAAACTCTCTGAGCCTCGCTGTTCTCATCTGTGAAATGGGGGCAGTAAATAGGTGCCTGGTCGTTGAGTCATAGGTCGGTTGTGACAATTAAACACACAAATATCAGAACTTTGCTTACCAACAGGGCCTACACAAATGAGTTTCTCGGTAAATGACAGCTGCTGCTCCATAGCCCCCACCCTCAAGGGAATGGAATTTGTTTCCTATCTGCATATTATTTAATATCTCACCAGGGAGAGCAAAGAATGCAGTGCACTGAAAAGTCCCTATATAATTAGCACTGGCTGCACAGGGTGTGTGCCGGATGGATTTGTAGAAAGTGGAACTGCCCCAAGGACACAACTGTAACGTTGCTGTGGGTAGTAATAATGCTAATAATGATAGTTCACATTTATTAGGCACTTAGGGAAGCAGTGTGCTAAGTGCCTTATACACACGCTTTTGCCTTAGAGTAGCATCTAACAAGCTGACAAACCATTGTCCCGTGTTAAATGTCACCGCACCTCCCAGTGGCCAGTGAGAGCAGCCTCTGGGCTACAGATGAGGGAACCAAGGCTCCGAGAGGCAAAGTGACTTATTCAGGTTTTCATCTAGAAAGCAGCCGGGCTGGGCCGTTGCCCAGAACTTTGAATCCCAGAGCCAGCTCTCTGCCGGCACCCATCCCCACACTCCACGCCACCCACGCAGGGACCCAATGCCACAGCCCCTGGGTTGTCTTCATTCCTCCCCGACAGCTGCAGAGGAAGCACCTACTAGACTCATCCAGATCAAGTGGCTAGGCCCTCTCCTCTCCTAGGAGACACAATGCTTAACCCAAAAGAGGGCTGTCAGGTGTAGGCTTCAATGAGTCAAGGTGGCCAGGTAAGGGACCTTCCCTGGGTCCCCAGTATCCCTCCAACCCATGACTGTCAGCTCTGTCGCCCTCCATACTTTAGAAGTGGAATCCATGTGTAGAAAGTAAAATGGGGGGAAGCCAGAGTGCCCACTCCAGCTGGCCTCCCACCAGTGCTGGGGTCTCCCCCCAAAGATCCAGCTCTGACAAATCCTTCTCTGGATGGGGATGACCCCCACCTTGGCCCAGCCAAGCATCTCCTACATGGGTTGGGGAAATCTGTCCTTGGCAATGTCCTCTAGGCATCCCGGAGTGTGCCTGCTTGCCTCTGCCCATGGCAGCAATGGCCTTCGTCCCCTCAAGGCATCTCTGCAATCCCGACTTCCCCAACTGTCCTAACCCAGGGTCGTCTCAGCATCCTTGGGGAGCCGGCTCAGTCTTCCCTGACCATGCCTGTTGGCAGCTGGCTTTGAATGTGCGTGTGGAGTGCAGTTGTCAACCTGGGCAACCTCCCATCTCTCAGCCTCTCTCATAGGGCTGATGTCACCCACAAGGTGAGACGCTGGATGTCCATTTCAGAGGGTAGATGGCAAAATTAGAGGCAGGACATACAAAGCAGAGTCAAGAACAATGCTTGTCACAGGGTGGCTTTTCTACAGGTGGTGGATAATGGTACTTCCATCTTGAACCCCAACACTGAACCCACTAAACCCCAACACTGGCCAGCTGACCCACCTTTTTTTTGACACACATCTAGTAGGCACATCCTCACCTGTCCGATGAGGCTGGTTTTGATTATACAACACTACACATTTTGATTTATAAATGTAGTAGGCAGTTTTCTTGGTGAATACCATGGCCCTGGGAATTTTGCACTCAGGATCTGGCGGGAGGGGGGTCGTCCCAGCTGAGACGTGTTTGAGATCAGCATGGAAAGAGAGCCCTGATCCTTTCCAGAGCCTTCAGTGGCCTCCACTTCAAGCTGGCAAAACCCTCCATTTGTTCTTGCTATCCCCTCATTCTAGAAGGTTCTCTCTCTTTCCTGTCTCCATGTCCCAGAGCAGCCATCACTACTTCCTTTCAGAAGCTCTCCCTAGCTCTTCCAGGCAGCCCAAGAGTCTCCGTTTTCTAAGCTTCTACCAGGCCTGTCCGTTTCACACCCCTCGTACAGTATAGGGTAAGTGTTCTCCATAAGCTCTGCTCTCCACTGAAGTTACAATAATGATAATTAATGATCAGCACCTACCTCCAGATAAGCACACACTGCCCACTCCCCCAGGCCTCACACTGGGTGATTGGTAGCATTTGCTCCACCCTCTTGATACAGGCCCTTTAGCCAGATTTGCATAGGAGACTCAAGTTGAGGATTAAGTAGCCCTTAAGACAGTGGCAGGACTTAACTTTGAAGTCCTAAACTCCATCCACAGTTTGTCTCCATCACCTCTCCATCCCCAGCCCTTAGCATGGCACCTGGTACCTCATAGGAGCTGAGGGAGGGTTGGCTACATCTCTGAACAGAGCCAGGGTGAGTGAATAAATGAATGAATGAAGCCATCCAGACACGGTTTTATCTCAGAAGCACAGAACACAGGCGTATGTTTCTAACCCAGAGAATTGTAGCCCTCTCAGGAGAATGGAGATTATTGGCAAAACAGCAATAGGGACCCCCAGATACCTCATTTATTAGCAAACCAGATAGCAGCAGGAGCAGAGTTCCTACTCTAGGGGCACCCTGGAGGGTCACCCTTCATCGCCCGGGGGAAACGGCCTTGCCTCCAGTTGCATCACCTCCCCATCCAGGAGGCTGGGTGGCTCCTGATCTAATGACCTTGGCAAACAGAGCAACTTGTGCCAACCGCCAGCCCCTGAACCTGATCTTCTTTTCTTCCTTCTTGTCTTCCCTCCTTCCTTCTTTCATCCCTTTTTTCCTTCTTTCTTCTTTTCTTCCTTCACGTCTTCACATTCTCCTTTCCCTCCTGCCTCCTTTCCTCCTCCCCTCTGGCATTTTCTTTCTCCTTCACTCATTCACTCATTCATTCAGCAGAGAATTACTGTGCCCTGCGTCTGGGCTGGTGCTGGGCTGGGTCCTGATATGGGGGCACACTGAAAACTAGGGACCACCCCTGCCCTCTAGGTGCTCAGAGTTGAGTGGGGAGAAAGCTGCCATCCCACAGCGTGGCTGCAAGAACTGGAAGGAACAGGTAAAAAGCAGGGAAGAGGGGGACGCCCTGGGGCAGACAGGGGCTCCAGGAAGGCTTCACAGAAGAGGTATCGCCTGTGCATCATGATGCCCTATGCTCCGGTGATTAATCAAGTGAGATTAACCCACAGCTCCCTGCTCAGAGGTCCACATACGCCTCCCCAGGTCCAAACTCCTGTCAGGGCCACCAGCCTCCTCCTTACTTCCTTGACTCAGAAAGCCAAGGCCAGTGTGGACCCCTCCCTCTGCAGTGCCCTGATGACCCCTCACCTTAGGAAAGTCACCTACCTGAGCCGCATCCACAAGCCTTGGCAGGGTGGAGCCCACCTTCCTCAGCCTGGATATGAGCCCCCACCCCAAGGTTTGTGTTGTGCAGAGGCCCTAGCCTCAACCTCCACTGCACGAAGCTTCCTCTCCAGTCTGGGCAATCAATGCAAGTTTCCCTGAGAGAGCCAGGGAGCGCCCACCTCCGTCTCTTAGCTCCCCACATTTCTCCCTCCCCACCTGGAGGTTGCCTGAATCTGAGAAAGAAAGCAATCAGAGCAGCAGCAACTGAATGGCAGCCACAGGTGGTGACTTCTCATAGCCCCACCCAACAAAGGCCCCAAACTGCCCACCAAGGGTGGTATCCATAGGCCCTGTTATAGACAAGGACACTGAAGTTCAGAGAGGTCCAGCGGCTCCCCTGGAGTCGATAGTTTGTAAAAAAAAAAAAAAAAAAAGGCCCCAGAACACAAGTGGGTCTTCTGCCTCCAAAGCTGCCCTAACATTCCATCTCAGGAGCAAAGTGAGTACCACTGATCATTTGTCTGTCTGGCTGACTCTCCCTTTCTTGAAGAATTAGTTCAATCAGCTCCACCTGGAAGTCTTCCCTGAATTTCCCTCCAAACTGGAGCAGATGCCTCTGCATCGGGCCCTCAGTGCACACCAGGAAGGCATCTCTGCTTCCTGCACCCCACCACCACCCCACCCTCCAATACTGGGAGTGTCTTGGGGTCTTCCCCTGAAATTGCCATACTGAAATTGCCACATTGTCATTGCTCAAGAAATCTGGCAGCTTAAATAGAAGTGATGAGCAGAGTGCACGGGTGGTTCAGTGGTAGAATGCTCACCTTCCATGAAGGAGACTTGGGTTCAATTTCCAGACCATGCACCCCCCCAAAAAAAACCAGAAATGATGTGCAGAAGATGACATCTCTTTCAAGGGGGCTTGGGGAGAATCACTTTCAGCAGAGTTTCGAAAAGCAAGAAGGATTTAAACAGATCTGGGCAAAGAGGGTCCCCAGCAGACAGTTCTGCATGAGTGAAATGAACACCCAAGCTGTACTCCTCCAGTGGGATTTTGGGGAGACAAGAGTGAAGCCAGCTGAAGGAGCTGTAGATGGTCTTGAAGGTTAAGTACTGCCTCTTCTTCTCAAGCCTTAAGACCAGAGATCATAGACTGGGAGCCCATTTTTTTTGACCAGCACAGTGCTTGGAAGATATATATATATTTTTGCATCCAATACTCTCATTTAGTTATTGGGAATTTCATACTAAAATCAGATTTCCTAGCTTCTCTCAAAAAGTCGATATATCTGGCCACACTGGGCTCCCCCACCTCCCTCCCTGCCCCTTGGATGAGGCCTGCCTTCTCCAGTTCACCACAGTCTTCAGCATTTCCAGTTGTGACCCTACCAAGGTGGACCTCCCATCACCATCCACCATTGCATCATCAGTGTCACCTGCCCAGCCTCATGCATTGGTGGCACCTGCCTGGCCCTGAAGGCTTTTTTCTTTTTTTGCAATTTTATTGAAATATAGTCACAAACCATATAATCCATCAAAGCACACAGCTCACAGCATCATCAGATAACCTGAAGGCATTTTGATGAACACAATCCCAAGCTCCCTTCTGATGGAAGTCCCTGTCTTCCTCCACTAGACTCACTGCTAACCCCTGAGGTTAGGACTTGGTACCTTACGTCATTTGCATTCACACCTCAAACACAGCCAGGCTGACCTGCACTTGAATCCTAGCCCATGGGGGATCTGAGGTCATCTCACTCTCTCTGAGCCCCAGTCATCCCCCAGACACTTAACATGGGCAGAGCTTAATAACCCTTTAATCAGGTACACCTACCAGGGCCACCATCTTTAAAGGACATTTCTCCTTTCCACCCTTAGCTTCATCTCCATCCCCCACATCATCCCCATCCCATTTCAGGTTAGCTCAATTTCATTTCACTTCTCTCTTCTTCTCTCTCTCTCCCTCTCACCCTTATTTCACAACTCCCAAACTCAGAAATATTGGGTTGCATTGAAACTTGGCACCAGAGTCTTGAGCCTTAAGGCAAATATTTGTTCTAGAATTTGTTGGAAACCATTTGGTTTCTCTTTAGCTGAGCGATGGCAAATCCAACAGCAACCCCTTCTGTGCCCTTCCTACACAACTGCCACCCCACCCCCAATCAGGAAATTTGGTAAACAGGAGGCTTTTGGAATTTCCCTGGGCCAGACACAAGTAGCTTCTCTCGATATGCAATTCCGCAAACTCCTGGAAAGTTTCAGAGTCAGTGAGTAATTGGCCCTGGATGGATGGAGCCAAGTCCAGCCTGCGTAAAACACGGACTGCCCACCCTAGCCCCTAATGCCCTTTGCTGGGTCAGTGCTCATCTGCAAAACTTCCTTGAGTTTTAAGTGGACTTTGCATGCCATCATTAGAAAGCATCCTCATGGCAAGCCATGCTTTGGCAGAGCTTGGTTCCAGAAAACCCAGCAGCACCGAGAGAGGCAGAAAGACCTGGTACAAATCTGGACCTGCCACTTGTAGCAGCAAGACACAGGATAAGTCACCTCTCCTTTTCATACCTCAAGTTCTCTCTCTCATAAAGCAAAAGCAACTGGGCGGGCCACAGTGGCTCAGCAGGCAGGAATGCTTGCCTGCTACGCCAGAGGATCCGGGTTCGATTCCCGGTGCCTGCCCATGTACAAAAACAAACAAACAAGCAAAAACAACAACAACAAAAAAAAAGCAAGAGCAACTATACCAATAGGGCAGGGTTAAGGAGGTATTTCTAAATCACAACCCCCATATGCTTGAGGACGCTATTGCCATTATTTTCTATTATGATTATCTTGCAAAAGTTAGCAAGATATATGTTTTAAGGGATTGCAGTTCAGTCCCATAGATTCTATAATCCGATACCATTTCCATTACCTTGTCGAATATTTGAAATGGAGTCTAGCACTTAAAGCCATGCCTCGTATATAATAGGTATTCAATAAATACTCGTGGAATATCTGAATGGAATCTCAGCCACCTCCAAAAGCTTAGATGGACAACTCAGTTGATGACTTTTCTGTTCCTTATATGTTTACACAAAACCTATTAAGCTCGACTCACTGCCTCATATGGCTGGAGCATGGGTGTCATAGCATATGGAATTTTAACAGCCGTCAGAAACTGAGGGTCAGATAAGTGGAGAGACCAAGAGTCAAACAGATAGTAAGTGATGCTCAGCCAGGGGTGCCACCCATCAAAAATATCTCTTGGGCCTGCCCTCTTACCACACCTCTGGCCTCCCTTCCACATTTCCATGCTTGATGGCCTTAACTTCATCCCCTCCCATCAACTGCCCATGTGCGGCATTTACTCAGACCCTCACAACAAGGTTCCCCATCTACCTCCCCACAAAGGCTATCTACCACATGCAAAAAAAAAGACACTCAAATTGAATGACACTCCTTGCCGGGACATGCAGTGATTCTGACCATAGATGAGAAAAACTGTAATAAATCCTCATTCATTCATCCAATCCTGCATTCATTCATTCATTCATCTGCCCATTTATTCAGGACAGTCTTCCATCTGGCCATCTCTTCATTCATTTATTCTCATCCATTCATCTATCCACACACCCACTGGTCTATAATCTCTCCTGCTTCCATTCAGCAATTACAGAACTAAGGGCCAAGCAGAGTCAGATTCCACAGACTCCCCAGAAGCAACCACAACAGCCTAATTAAGATAATGGTCCATTTGGAAAGCACCATATTTGAAAATGTTTTCTGCAAAGAATATTCCTAATTCTTTGAAAGAACAGTAAATTTTAAGTACCTGCACCTCACCCAGTTCCTTATAAGTAATTAGGATATTTTTTAAGTGACTAAGATATTGAGGCCCTTAAAACATATGTATGGCTTTGCACCCATATTTATTTTCTTATCATTAGTAACAGCTGACATTTACTGTGCACTTATGAGCCAGACTTGAACTTGGGGCTTTACTGAGATTTTTTTCTAATCTTCACAACAGCCTAATAGGTTAAGAAGTATAACTCTATCTCATACATGGGAAACCAAGGCAGAGAATGGTTAAGAAACTTGCCCACAGTAAGTTCGATTTTAGGACTAATTCCAAAGGGGTTTCCTGTTCCAATCCACCCTCTGAGGAGGGCACTGACAAAGGATTCTCTTACCTCTCATAGGAAGGTCCATTTCCCACCTGCAGAGGATAAATGGGCATGGAGGGATTACAAATGGTCATGCTCCCCAAGCCACCCCTGCTGCTGTTTTCCTAGGCCCTACACAGCCACCCCTGAGACCCTGTTCCATCACATAAAGCCCATGATGCTTAATCTGGCCCCTCTCATTCCCTGGCATCCTGAGCCAGAGGAGTCCATGGCAGTAGGATTGTCCAGGCTCCCAGTCCAGCATCATGATGGTACAAACGAGGACTCTGAAGCACAGAGAGCAAGGGAACTAGCCCAAGGCTACACAGCTAGGACTACAATCTCAATCTCCTCATTGCATTTTAACTTAGCCTTATGCAACAGTCATTTGGCACAGGAAAAAAATAGCCCCAAGACCAAGCTGATCATCCATTGATCCACATTCTGATCCTCCCGGTGGCCTCCAGGGCAAGGAGGCAAGACGACTTTCTTTACTGATCTCATCCATGGTCAAGGTTACTTTTTAACACTTAGCAACACATCATTTTGCCCCAGCACATAGACTAGGATGGCAATTAGGTTTAGCATAAGTGATTGATTGGTCATGTCTGCTCAGGGCATAGGTACAGACAAAATGACAGGCATCTGCCTTCTAAGCCAAAAGCCAACTCTATGCGCCTGGAGTGCACTGGCAAAGCACCTGTCATCTCCTCATCTCACAAAGCCAGCAAGGCCAATCAATCAACTGACAATCATTGAACTTCACTCTGAGGCACCCGGTGCTGGGGGACGTGGGCGATCCAACAATGGTTAAGTCAGTCACCACTTGTCATAAGGTATTTATAAGATAACCAAGAAAAACGAGGCAGAGAGATGCTGTCTATTCACTCTTCTACTGGTTCACTTGCTCACTTATCCATCCATCCTGTGCTAGTTTGAAAGTATTATGTACCCCAGAAAAGCCACGTTTTAGTTCTGATTCAATCTTGTGGAGGCAGCTGTTTCTTTTAATCCTGATTCAATACTCTAGATTAGAAATCTTTGATTAGATTATCTCCACTGAGATGTGTTACACCCAATTTTGGGTGTGACCTTTGATTAGATGGAGATGTGACTCCACCCATTCCAGGTGGTCTTGATTAGTTTTCTGGAGTCCTTTAAAAGAGGAAACAGTTTGAAGAGAGTCAGAAGTGACACGGCTGACAAACTTCAGAGCAGAGCTGACAGGCAGAGAACAGAGACACGAATATTTGGAGATGCTGGGAGCCTAGCAGACATTACCATGAGATGTTAACCAAGCCAGAACCTGGAGAGAGCCAAAGAAAGCCAAGAAATGAAAACCAGCCCCAGAGAAACAAAGTGAGGAACCCCCATAAGAACAGAGGCTGAAAGCAATGGAACCCAGGAGCAAAGGACCAGCAAATGCCAGCCACATGACCACCCAGCTGATAGAGGTGCTCCTGATCCATGAGATTTCCTTGAATTAAGGCATCTTTCCCTGGATGCCTTAATTAGGACAATTTTATAGGCTTAGAACTGCAAACTTGTAACCTTATTAAATTCTCTTTTCAAAAGCTGTTCTAGTTCTGGTATATCACATTCCGGCAACTAGCAAACTAACACACACCCATTCATCCATTCATTTATTCCTTCATTTATTCTGGTTCAAACTATTTTATGTGTTTTCTTCCTTACTCATTCATTTACTCAGAGCTGCACGCATTTATATAAATTTTTCATTGTTCATTTGCACATTCATTAATTCATCTACCCATCCACTCACCAATATATTCATTTACCTACCCATTTATTTCTCATTTATCTATACATCATTCATTGTTTATTGATTGAGTGACTCATCCATCCATCCACATATCCACTCACTTGGTCACTCCATCCACTCAGTAACTCACACACATATTGACTCAAGATAGAGTCCTCTTCCCACTGTGCACAAGGCATTGTGCTCCACTTGAGAGGACAGAGTAGGTTGAAAATATTAGGACATGGGCTCCACCCTCCAACATCTCTCAATCTCACACAGAAGCTTCATTATGAACTCAAGTAACCATCCGCCAGGAAGAAAGTGATTTGTGGCACAGTGAAGATAGAGAAGGCAAAGGTGATATATGTTGGGGTACAAGGGCAGAGGTCCATCCGTGTGGAGGCAGCCAGGGAGCTCCCATTCCAAGAGCAATGTCCTATAGGGTGTGGAGGACCCCAAAAGTCAGAGGTAGTGTAGCAAAAACAGTTCAATCAACATGTCAATTGGGCACCTGGGCCAAGAAAGGGGAATCCCAACTTAACTGGCACCTGCTCAATTAATAAATAAAGATGTGTTTGCTGGGTGTCAGGACTGAGGAAGTGGACATGTGAGCTCAGGAGTATGAGAGTCCTGGATGTGATTCTAAGATTGCACGGCTTTGGGTCACTCACCTAACCTGGATAAGCCTCACACATAAACGTGAGCAATGAGTCCCCCTCTCAGCGTTATTCTGGGGGCTCTGTTGAGTGTATAGAGGATGTAGCACAGCAACTGGTGAGTGCAATCATTGTCCATGTCCCATTGAACTGGAAGAGCCCTTGACAACCCAAGCCATGGTTTGTGAATGCCTTGCTCCCGGCTGTTTATCCAGGGCCTGGAATAGGGCTGGCACACACGTGGGTGCTCAGCACATAGTTATTGAATGAACGAGTAAATGAATGAATGAGCTGGAGAAGGATCTTGGCAATAGTGCAGTGGTTTTCAAACACTGCTGTTTTAAAGCTGCTTCAGAGTCCCAGACCTCCAGACTCACCACCCAGTGCGCCTCTGATACTCCCCTCCCTCTGTCCCAGAATGGACCTCTGACCTTTCGGGGTCCACCTGCCATCCATTCCCCTCCTGTGGGTTTACGAGGGGTTGCCTCCGGGCCGCTGTGATTTCAGATGCCAGTGCAAAGAACCGGTGAACAGGAGGGACTCAGGCCCAGTCGCCAACAGAGGGGAGCCCCAGCCAGGGCCGTGGGGCCCCGCAGGTGGAAAGTTCTTCTGGAAATTCCGTGGGGAGGACAGCTACGTCCACACCGCCACGGTGTTGGGTTTTGAATCGCGATACATTTTTTTAAATCTATAATTATGTGGTACACACCTAATTAAAATGGACTATAATTGTTGAAATATTTTATTGAAGTCATTTTTTTTCCCCCAACGACAGGTTTAACAGATGATACAACTTGTCTTGTGGTTAACTCGGGCTGCCAAGAACTCAGAGCAGAGAACAGAGGGTGGGGCTGGCCAGTGGCTGACAGTCAGCACCCCTGAATGCCAGCATTCTTGGCTAAGCGCTCCTTCTGAAGACTGTCATGGGCCCCGCGCCAAGTGCTCAGGACGGAGACAAATAGCCTGGGTGGGTGTTTTGTGCACAAAGATGAGTGAGGTTTGCTTTAGCTCCATGGAGAAATCCTTTGAAATTGGGCTCCCGGGGAGCGAGGGCAGCTCAGATCAGAGGCAACTGTTTATTCAAAAGCCTAAGGCGAAGAGTGTGATTTCCCCCCACTCATAACCCCGCACCCACCTCCACAAATCCAAATGACCACGACGAAACACGCCCCAGCAACGTCGGGGAGAGGGGCCTCGCTCTTCCCAGGGAAAGGAAGCATTTTCTCTAACAAAGCCTCCTATGGCAGCTGCAATTGACAGACTGTTTCCCCGCTGCTGAGTGTTTTAGAGGCTTCATTTCTAATACATATTGGCCACTTTATAGATGAGGAAACTGAGTCACTGATAAAATAAATGGTTTGAGGTCTCATCCTCGCAAGTGTGGCCTAGGCCTTAACTCCAACGCTAACTCAAAAGTCAATGTTTTCCCACCACCGTCTGCTGATTCAAACGACAGTCCTTGATTATTTCAAAGACTGATTCGGTCCAGGGGTGGGAAGGGCAAGAAACTATACTCCAGAATTATTTGGGGGTTCCTCTCAGTTCGGTTTATCGGATGCCTGCTCCCACCACCCGACCCTGCTGGCAGGCGACCTGGGGACAGAGCTTGGGAAACGATCAAGGGCTACGTCCGTCCACATGTCCATTGTAGAAAAACAAATCCTGCCTGGGGAACAAGGAAGAAATTCATTTTATTCCCTGCCCAAGACCTGGGGTGATCATTTTACCCCCAGTTCTAATCTCACTGCAAGAGCACGAAGTAGGACGGACTGGCCGGGGGCTCATAGCCCCAGTGGGAGCCAGAGGCTGTTCTCCACCACCCCAAACAGGAGGGGCGATGGTTTTTGTCCTACTCAGGTCATAGGTGACAAACAAGAGCCCAGAGGACAACTTTGGCCCAATGTGAGACAGTTAGAGTGAAGCAACAGTTAGAATGTTTTGTTTTAAACTCATTCCTTTTTATTCTCCTTCTCTGTTCTTCCTAGGCTGGTCTGCTCCTCCTCAATTTTTTTCTTAATCTTCATTAAACTGTTTTATTGAGTATCTACTACACACAAGACCCTTGCTAGATGCTTATCCTTTCACCGAAGAACCGAGGCAATGGAAGAGATATGAGCTTGTCATTTAGTCCTGAAATCAAAAGCTGCTCGGCACAGTCGGCCGTGGGATTCAAGCGAGTCTTTCTACTCCCTCAGTTCAGTTTCTGCCTCTGCAAGACAGGAATAAAAGCCCTGACCCCTCCCGGTCATTGTATGAAAAGAAGCTCAGGGCCATTGAGCCCCCTACTGCACCCACCCCCTGCCCAGTTCCCCACCCCTCATTCCGCCAACCGCCTCCTCCTCCTCCTCCTCCTCCTCCTTCTCCTTCTCCGGGGAGACAGAGGAAGCTTCATGCAGCACGTCACTCTGACAGCTGCCCAGGAAGGGGGGTTATTTGTACAAAGTAGCCTGGCTATGTCTAAATCCTTCCCTGGGGCACTGGTTCCAAAATAAAATGTGGCAGGTCTGATCCCTGCCCCCCTCCTGCCCCCACAGCACCCCCCCTTTCCCCTCCCACGTGCTCTCACCATGATGGGCACCCCCATCTGCTCAGGGTTGGCTTCCCCAACTGTCCTGTTGCATCGCCCTTTTGCTGGGTCCTGCCCTCCCCCACCCCACTGGCTCTCTCAGTCACCATCGCCTCCTTGCTTCTTTTCCACCTGTGGGATCTGTCCACTTTGGCATGGGGTGGAGGGAGTAGGTGGTGCCCTGCCCTCCAGCCCTGTACAGCCTTAACCCCAGGAGAGCAGTAAGCGGACAGTTACATTATGGAGCTAATTCATTATTCAGTCTCTCCTTTGCCAGTTATCTCATATCATTTCTTCATCAACCCTGAGAGAGAGATGTCCCATTGTGCCCATTTAAAAGACGAGGAAATTATAGCTCAAGTTGGTCATGACCTAAGGTAACAAATAGCCCAGCAAGTGGAGTGGAATTCACACTCAGGGACTCTAATTCTACCTAGAGTGAGAGCAGCTGCATTTTGGAATGTTCTTCTAGTTATTTTGATCTTTTCATGACGTGCCTAGGTAGGTATCATACCTTCAGCCCAACTTACCT
Source organism: Myrmecophaga tridactyla (assembly GCA_004026745.1). Taxonomy (NCBI): domain Eukaryota; kingdom Metazoa; phylum Chordata; class Mammalia; order Pilosa; family Myrmecophagidae; genus Myrmecophaga; species Myrmecophaga tridactyla. Next base: position 15,885 of record PVIY010012595.1, read on the forward strand.
GTGGGAAAACAAGTCTAATAACTTGCTTGAGAACCCCAGCAAGGGACTAAGCAACAGACGCAGGGCTTGGACCCTCGTGGCCCTGTGGCTCCTCTCTTCCTCTCCCTTTAGAGACCCAGCCAAGGATAAAATCCAGCTTGCCTCACAGACGTGTTTCTCATCTTGTGGATGACATTTGGGGCCGGATAATGCTTTGTTTTGGATGGGAGGGCGGGGTGAATTGTCTTGTGTATTGTAGGATGTTTAGCAGCATCCATGGCCATATCCACTAAATACAGTTGCAGTCTGTCCCCCAAGTTGTGACAACCCAAAATTTCTGCAGGCATGGCCAAATGTCCCCTGAAGACAAAATCACCTCAGTTGAAAACGACTGCCTACTGTTCTCTGTTTTCCTTAAAAGAAGTCCATATTATTGAATTCAAGGGCATTGGAAATTTAGAACGGACAATATCCAGAAAGCAGGTAATACAGAATGGCTCAAAAAACACTAGCCAAATGCACTGTTTTCATTGCTATTATGATCCACAACTTGCTCGTCATGGATGGAGGCACATTCCCACCCAGGAGCTCACACCTGAGTCCCGTGGCTGACCCACAAGATACCTTGGGCAAGTCTGCTTGCCCTTGTTGGGAAGGCTGGAGGATGTGGCCTGCAAGGACCATTTTAAATGGAGCATTCCCAGATCCCACCATTTTGGGATCCGTGTTATCCCAGAGCACAGAAGCACATAGGCTCTAGGGTTTGTCCAACTGGGCTCTGACCATGGTCCCAGCACATAGTGGCTGGGTAACCTTAAACAGGACACTTAACCTCTCTGTGTGTCTGCCTCCTCATCTGTCAAACAAGGATCATCATAGTTGCCCATGGTGGTCTTGAGCATTAACTGACACTTGTCATAGCCTGTAAGAATGACTTAATATTATCAGAAACACCCAAGGAGTATGTAAAAGCACATAGACCTCAGTCCCTACCACCTACAGGTCCCCTGAACTTGATCTTGAATGGGTAGGAATCGTGTGGGCATATTTTTAAATCTGTTCAAATGATCCTAAAGTACTAGGTCCTTGGCCTTGCATGCATGAACCACTATAAGTTGGCATTCTCTAATATTAGGCATATTCTACCAATGTTTTGAGTACACTCTGTGCAGGGTCCTGTCTGGCACTGAGTGGTACCAGATGGGAAAGGTACTCTCTCTGTTCTCCGATCAACTGGTCAAGACTAACTGGTCAAGATTGACATGTAAACTAAGCACATGGCTCAAGTGGGCCTCTGTGGTCAGGGTCATGAAGAAACTTTGGGACAGTGTGCTCAGAGACTACAGAGGATAGAGATGACCTGCAGAGTGGCCAAGTCCAGTTGTGAAGATTGTTGACTGCACAAGGGTACTCAAAGAAGGTTGACTTTTTCTAATTCACACAAAAGCACCATATGGGCCAGTAGCAGGCCTAGAGAGCAGCATTCACCCAGGTTGCCCAGGAAGCTCCTACTCATCCATCAGTGCCAACTGTGTTACCCCTTCCCTGGATAATCTTCCCCTAAATCCCCACTAATGGAATTCACCATTTCCTCCTGGATGCAATTTCCTATCAGAGTCCTGCCTCTCCCAAATCCAAAATTGCACATTAGAGGCACTACCTCCCTACCTAGATTATGATTTTGAAAACATGGACTGGGTCTTATTTTTTCAGTGTTCTCAACGCCTAACACAGGCATGGTACAGAGTAGATGATGAGTGGATGCTTGTTAAAGGAATAACTGAACAAACGAGTTCCACCTAACTAAAACGGTCTCAGCTGGTGTCAGTGGGAAGGACCCTGGACCACCAATCAAGGGACCTAGGTGCTAGTTGAAGCACCTTCTTAGAGAAGGTGGCCCTAGAAATGGCACTTAAGGACCCAATTTGCTAGGCAGGGATAAGGTACAGAAGAAATGAAGGCAGTGCTCTCCAGCCAATCTCGTGCCCAGCAAGTGAGATTTAAAAAAAAAAAAAAAGGAGATACTGGGAGTCATTAATTTAGTGTTCAGGGAAATCATGATTTGATGGTTGCCACACCAACATGCTCATCATTTGATATGAAATCACAAAGTAAATATTTTCATAGAAGCAACAAGAAAATAAGACATGTTACATTACCTCAGGAAAAGTCAGTCTTTGCATTCTGGTGTGTGTGTGTCATTGATAAATTAATTATTTTGCTCACAGCTTCCTTTGAGCATTGGACAAATGGAGGATCACATACTCAAGTTCCATGCCCCCTGGGAGGGGATCCCAAAATGCACTGATAACACACGTGTGTCCATGCCAGTGATGTCCCTCCCATCTGCGGTCAGGAATGTCCTGACTTTAGCACCAGACATTCCTGCACCTTAGTGTATAACACTTGACAAACCTCTGGACCTCAATTATCTCATCCAAACAATGGGAATACCAATCTCTGCTCTCAGAACTCATTCATCGACTTTGACGGCACTTACTACAGGTCTCTCTTTCCCCAGAATGTTCCATTATTGTCCACTTGGACTTCATTGTGGCTCGGCTAAGTTCAGGAATCCGTCTCCACACCTCAGAGATGATGTTGTATATTTAAAACAGATGGAGGGCAGGCCACGGTGGCTCAGCATGTAGAGTTCTCACCTGCTGTGCTGGAGACCCGGGTTCGATTCCCGGTGCCTGCCCATGCAAAAAAAATAAAATAAAACAGATGGAATTTCCTTTGAACCAGTACTTCCATCAAAGGACTCCACCTTTCAATGATCCAAAAAGCAGAGACCAATACCCTAGTGTTTCCATCATAGAGCTATTATATTAAAAATGATGGAGGAAATAACCTGTGTCCATCCACAGACAAATGGATAAACAAAATGTGGTACATGCCCACAATGGGTATTATTCAGTCATAAGAAGGAATGAAGTTCTGAGACCTGCAGCAACATGGAAGAACCCTGGAAACATCAGGCTCAGTGGAATAAGTCAGATATGAGGACAAATATTGCATGATGTCACTTGGCTGTTTAGAAATACCAAATCCACAGAGATAAAAAGCAGATTTGAAGTTACCAGGGTATGGCAGAAGAGGTTGAAGGGAAGTCTATGCTTGTACAACAAAACAATAAATTAAATTAATGAAATTTAAATTTTTAAAAGAAGATTCATAATAGCAGAAAATTTTCAAATGATAAATGATCAAGGAAAAATTCCTTCACATATCTAGAAAAGAAATATAAGTGACATGTGGATGTTTATGGAGACAGAAAACCACCCATAATAAGACTATTGTGCAGACTGGAAGAGTACGAGGGCCGGGGATTTAATAACACAGGGACATTCTTCTGGCCTATTGTTAATTGGGAAGCTTCAAACAAAACTCATAATCAGTTTTACCTTTGGGTTATTTTCTTCTGTGAGTTTAGTTTTTGCTTATCTGTTTGTTTGTTTAGAAAGCGTCAGAGCAGAACACCTTGGGACCACTTCCTCCATCAACCCCAAAGTGGACTCAGCGCTCAAGGGCCACATGACCACAGTCACATGCACGTCGCCTACGCCTCACGGTGGTGCTCAAAGCTTCAGACCTGTGTCATGTCCCAGGGCCCCTCCCCACCTCCCCAGAGCTGTGGCTGTGCCCCTGGCCTCATGCTAGGTGCTGCGGGCAAGGGGGAAGCCTGGGAACAGCCCTGATGAGGAAGAGGTGGGGGAGTATGTGTGCAGGGGTCACCAGTTCTCAAGAGTATCTTCTCTCTACGTCCTACACCTCCCTGCCTGATTCTAGGTCCCATCCTGGATGTTGATGCTAGAGGTAGCTTGGAGGTTCAGGGCACAGATGCTGCAGCCAGGCTGCCCAGGAGCAGAGCCTGGCTTGGCCAGGTACCAGCTGCATGAGCCTGAGCATGTGCCATGATCTCCCTGTGCCTCGATTTTCCCCTCTGGAAAGGAAAGATAGCATTGCCCTCTTTGTATGGCATTTGTGGGCCCCCTTGGTCTGTAAAGCTCTTAGAAAGAAGCCTAACCTGGAGCGAGTGTCACACCAGTGCTTTCTATTAATATAAGTCAGAGGCAGCTGAGATAAGACCGTCTGACTTCCAATCACACCATATTTCCACTCAACCGCTTGGCCAGATGTCCACAAATAACTCTGAAACAGGACTCCCTAGGAAAGGCTAAAATAGAAGGTCAAATAGGACTCCATGTGTCCCCTGGGATGCAGAGGAAGGCCTGAGGAGTGGATTGGAGGGGTGGGAGCACTGGAATTTGGTAGACTTAGGTTCAAATTCTGCCATGACTACTTATGAATGATGTAATCTTCCTACTGAAGCCCTCCATACCTCGGTCTTCTTGCCAGCAGGATGAGGCCCATGGAGAAGTTTCCATCAGCCATCAGCAATCCTCACGTATCGGAGAAAGCTCAGGAAGTCACACATGGCTGTGGGAAACACACAGGGCTGTGGGAAAGGTTACGTGAGAGGATATACCTCTGGCATCTGCATCCTAGTTGCCAGTTTCCTCTGTTGGGTATGAAAGACACAAAGAGGAAAGAGACCCCTGAAGAAGGGATTTTAAATGACATTGAAGGAAGAGGAGGCTGTGCACAGTCAGACAGGGTGTGGGGCCTTCCAAGCAGAGGAGACAGCTTGAGTAATGACCCAAAGCCTTGGGGAGTCCTCAAATGGTACATTGCTAAGAGAGCTTGCAGCACATGCCTGGAACTTGGCAGGTGGTGGGAGGGAGGGATCAGGGGAGGGGAAGGGACAAATAAGAGAATGGAGTATGGGAAATGTTTGGGACCAGCCCTTTTCCCAAAGCCCCCATCTGTGGCCAGGAAGCTGAGGACACCATCTCTCCACCACCCAAGCCCTCACAGAAGGCCCTTGTCCCACAGGTTCTCTGGGGAAGATGATGGGAAACCTCAACACTCCCATTTACCCTTTCAAAGAGACCTGCTCCCACTCTGGCGTCTGCTTTGCGCCCCATAGCGGACATGAAGTACCCGACTCAATACCACGAGATTTAGTGTCTCTCCTATTCATGTCATTTTACAATAGCTTCATTCATTCCTACGGGCTGCATGATTTTTTCTTTTTAATTTATAGAGTACATTTGTGATGTATGAATTAGAGAAAAGAAATGTTATTAGAAACATCCTGGGCAGTGAGCTGTCTCCCATCTCAGGATGGGGAAAGTCAGTGTAAAAGAAAGAAGAGTGGGCTGGGGGCCAGGACAGCTGGGTTCTAGCCTGAACGGCCCCTTAATGTGTGGCAGGGTTTTGGGCAAGGAACTTCACCTCCCTGGGCCTCATAATTCTCTAAGGGGTGACTTCCTACTCTCATCAAATGGTGTCTCCATTAACTATTCCAACAACCAACCTGTGAGTTAGGTATGGTCATGCAGTAATAAATATGAGGTTGTGCTCTGTAGGAGACCCAACCCAAACCACTCCCTGTTTCATGGGGCCTCCAACTGGGAGTAGAGCAAGGCTTAGCTTCTCCTCCCCCTTCTTTGTGTCCAGCTTCAGCTGCCAGGGCCCCTCATGGGCAGAAGCATCATTGAAAACCCCAGTAAAGCTGGGGAATGCCATCGTCTTTGGCCTCATAAATCCCTTTTCCAAAACAGCTGGCCACAGCTGCCCAGAGCTAAGTCCTGCAGTAAATTGGCCCACAGCCCTGGAAACTGAGGGGCTGGGGCCTGGGGGCCAGAGAGGGGAGAAGGAACAAAAGACATTTCTGGTGGAGCAGAAAAAGACTGGCCAGGAAGCAGATATCCCAGCTCTGTGGCTCTTGCCCTCTCCAAATCTCAGTTTCCCCAACTCTGAAGGGCAGCCAATCCCCATGGAGCTCAGTGACCAAGAGGACATGCCGGGATTGTACCAGTCCACACACGTAATAGATTCTCATGGGGCATCTATTCACGTCTCTGTGATTGCATAGCCCACCCCAACCCCCCACGGCCCCCAGGCCCCAGGAACATGCCAGCCGCCATCTCTTACTCTTCTCTCCCCTCTCATGTGCACCAAGTGCAAATTCCAGTGCTTCCACGCTGCCTGGCCTAACTCAGTGCCAGGTTCCTAGTGGCTCCAAAATCACACGTGGCACCGGCCATTCAGAAAGCTGAGTGTTTATTCAGGTTTTATTTGCATTTCATTTACAGAAATTTCCCCACCAGTTGCAGCCGAGAAACAAGGAGGATAAACTAGAAGGAGAGTGTAGCTCAATAGCCCATGTATATGCCGTGTCCCAGACTCAAAGGGGATGAACTTGGTTTGCAAGATTCATTTCTGCCAACAGCAGAAAACCGTTGGTTTGTGATAACTCAGTCTCTTCTGATTTAAAGAACCACCTTCGGGGAAACACCCCGGCCATTCAGGAAAGGCTAAATGGGAGGGAGAGAGAGTAGCACATATATAGCTCTGGCTACAAGGGAGCAGGGGCAGAGCCCACTGTTAACCTCGGTGTCTGCAGGACTTGGCCTGGCTGTTCCCACCCCCTTGGGTCCTTGTTTCCATATCCAGGCATCTGAGACCCTGGATGGCAGGGGCCTCCCAAGGTCTTCCCTGTCCTGAGTCAGGGCTCTCCTGGGCCCCCCAGTGTTCTCTCAGCAGCCCCGCTTCAAGAGACTTGGGTCATCCCAGAGCCTTCCCAGACAGGTGCCATGCAAAAGTATGGGGGACCGGGAGGCCACCTCCTGCCACTGAGAAACCCGTCAGCCTCGGATGCTCCGTGCTCTGCAGCCAGGCGGGCCTCTCCCTCCCACCTAGATCACATGCAGAGGTCAAAGTGCAGGTTCTCTCTGCTGCAGCCCCCCTCCCCCCAATTATGCATGGTTGTTATTGTCTGTTCCCACCCAAAGTTGATTACATGAGGGGACAGGGTCCTCTTGCAGGAATCCTTTAACCCCTGGACTGAGTTCACAGTCTCTCTGATAACCCCCTGCCCATTCACCAGGGCAACTTTGACCTCCTTTGCTGATGGTAGAAAATTGGCTCTTGCATTTTTCTGTGGTCTGCCCCAATCTGAGTTTTGTCATCACTTCTGTGTTCTGAGTTTGCCAGACCCATCCTAGGGAGAAAAACTATACTGAAGAGCTCAGCTGAAACCTGACAAGGTACTTATGAGATATGCAATATCTTCAAAGGCAGACTCACTGTGATGTTAATTTCATATGTCCACTTGATTAGATCATAGTATCCCGTTGTTAGGTCAAGCAAAACCTGGCCTGATGGTCACCATGAGGTCATTCCATAGATTTAAATCATCAGTCAATTGATTGCATCTATGGCTGATTGCATCTACAATCAACAGAGGAGATTGCCTTCAGCTATGAAGGATGTCTCACCCAATCAGTTGAAGGCTTTAAAGAGAGAGCTGAGGATTTCAGAAAGGAGAATTTCATCTCTACTTGAGGCAGCCAGCTTCTCCTAGGGATTTTATCAAAACCTTCATCAGAGTTCCCAGCTCATGGCCAATCCTCATGGTTATGTGAAGCAAGTCCCATAATAAATCTCCGAATAGTTACATATTAATATATAATATTTACAATATAAATATCTGGATAGACATATAGATGAGTAATAATGTCAGTTAAATTTGATCACTGCCCTCCAGTCCTTACAGTCTCATATTGCCTTCCAGAAGGTAGAAAGTGCTTTGCATATAAACTCTGCCCTTGCTACTCCCACCTGTCCTTCCCCCAGAGGACAGCACAGCTGTGCCCCTCATCTCCTTCAGGTCTGTGCTCAGCTGCAAGGAGGTCTTCCCTGAAAACCACCATGCAGCCCCTTACCTGCATTCCCTGCCTCTCTCCCTTACTTTGTTTTTCTTCATAACGTTGATCCCAATCTGGCATGCTCTGTGGAGTATACAAGTTGATTTTTTTTAGCTTTTATTCAAGTATAACCTGCATATAGAAAAGTGTACTTATCAACTCGGTGTTTTTTCCAAACCAAATGTTCTGTGTAACCCGAGCCCAGGCCGAAGAACGGAGCCACCCCTGCTCCCAGAGACCCCCGGGTGCCCTCTTCCCCCAGCCGCCACCTCTCTGCAAAGTGAGGCTGTCCCCGCACCAGCAACACAGGTCAGCCTCACCTGGTCGTGGGCTTTATGTAAACAGATCATGCGATCTCCATCTCTTGTTCATCATGTTGTGTGTGGTAGAGCTCTCTCTCTTATGGCTGTAAGCATTCTATTTGTATGAACACACCAGTTTATTCATCCTATTGATGGATATTTGGGTTGTTTCCAGTTGGTAACTATTACAAATAATGCTTCTAGAAACTTTCTAGTACATCTGCACATATTTCTCTTGGGAATATACCTAGAGAATAAGTGGTAGGATTGACTGATTGGTTGATAGAATTGATTGCTGGCACATACACTGAGCTTTAGTAGATAGGACCAAATAATTTTCTAAAATGCCTGTACCAATTTACACTCCCACCAACAATGTAGGAAAATTGATATTGTCTGCCTTTTTCATGTTAACCATTCAGGTGGGCGTATCATGATATCCTGTGGAGGTCTCACACTGTGGTTTAATTTACATGACAAGTAAATTAACTGAGTAGTGAGGTTGAACATGTTCCTGTTTATATTGGACAATTGGGCATCTACTTTTATGAGTGTCTAATAGTGTCTTTTGATATTTTTCTATTTGGTTGTCTGTTTCTTTCTTATTGATTTGTGGTAGTTCTTTATATTTTGTAGATTCAAGGCCCTTGTTGGATATATGCATTATTAATAATTTATCCTACTCTGTGGGGTGCATTTCTGCTCCTTCAATGATATGTCTTCTGATGAACTTTTAACATAGTCCAATTATCATTTTTTTTACTTTGTTTAACATTCTTTGTGTCCATTTAGTCTTATTTTTTATTGTCTTTCAGCTCCAGGAGGGCAAGGAACTTGACCTTACTGTTGAACCCACCATGCTTAGAACAGTAACTACCTAGACAAGCATATAGTTGTTGAATGAATAAACAAACTAAAGGTTTTTCACCTGTAACTTCCACTTATAAATGAGGCAAGCCTGCATTCTGGGACAAAAGATCAAGTCTGTTCCCAGTCTACCCTTCAAAGATTTGAACACAGTCATCTCATCACCCTCCTAAGATTTCTCTTCGGTAGCACCAACAGCCCTTGTTCTCTTAACCAACATTCGTTCGGTGGAATGAAGCTTCTTCCACTCCCTGCCAAACACTCCTCTCCCCTAGCATCCTTCTTACAACAAAATGCATAGGTCTAAGCATAGAATGATGTGTTCTCAATTGTTCCATGCATGAGATGACACCTTCTTGGACCTCGATTAGCATTGCCCAATAGAAATATAATGCAAGCCACCAACATAAGCCACAAATGTCATCTGAACTTTAAATTATAAAAGCAGCCACATTTAAAAGAGCAAAAGGAAAGAGGTTAAATTAATTTTAATATATTCTATTAACCCAATGGATCCAAAATATTGTCATCTCACCATATAATCAATATAAAAATTATTAATGGGCTATTTTACATAAATTTTTTTTTTATTTTTAGTATTTGAAATTCGAAATTTATACTCAATTTGAACTAGCCACATTTTGAATCTTCAATAGCCACATGTGCTACTGGCCACCATTTAGGACAGCTCAGACCTAAGTTTCCACTCTAACTGTCACCCCACAGGCCATGAGCACTGAAGCAGGATTCACAAAAGTAGGTTGGTGGCTTAGCTAAAGAGTTTCACTTCGGACACATGGAGTTTGAGGAGTCTCTGGAGGTATACAAATGGCAAGAACCAGCCTGCTGTTGGCATGTTTTCTGATATTTAATTTCTACAATAGCTGTATCAGCTAAGATTAGGTTTGGCTCCAAGTAGAAGGGACCCAACTAATAGTGGCCTACATGGCTGTAGGCAGTCCAAAGCAGGTACGGTAGGGCCACCCCATGGAGATAGCAGAGCACCAGCTCCTTGCAGCTCCCTACAGTTCTACCTATAGGATGTGGCCTTCAAATTCAGGCCCAAGCCATCCCAGCTGCTTTCCAGCTGTTAGGAAGAATGCACAAAGAATAACAAGGGATAACATACCAGCTAACGTTTAAGGAGACTTCCAGGAAGTTGTCAACAGGAGACGTCCACTTTCACCCATTGGCCAGAACTTAGCCACATGACAGTCCTTTGATGCAAGAGAGGCTGAGAAGTGTAGTCTTTACTCTGGGTGGATATCTGTTCAGCTAAAAATAAGGGTTAGCAATAATCTGTAAAAAGGAGGAAATGTGTGTCTTCCACAGTGGCCTCCTAAGGGAGACACTCTTTCCCCCATTACCTGGAAGACATGAGATCTGCAAGGTGGAGCAATTTCTCCCTGTTCACACAGCCAAGAGGAGGGAGACCCAGGAGGACCCTCAATTCTGTACTTCCTCCCTGTCATGGGCCATTGCACATCCATCCCGATATCTCCAACAAATAGCAATGGCAAAATACCCATCAAACCATCACTGGACACCATCTACCTTCCAGACCCTAGGGCCACCAGGAGGCCATTGGGCCGTTCACCCACTCTGCAGACCCCTATGATACTGACGTTAGCAGAAAGTGACCCAAATGGAATCGCAAACAAAATGAGATGCAAGATCATATCAGTCCTTCTGACAGTTAAAGTAAAATTTTATGTGAGCAATATACTCTCGCTCTGATTACCATGCAATATAATTTTATTCTGGTTTTTCTGGGCCTGCTGAACCCCTGCTCTTTTAAGTGTTCAAGTGTTCTGCTTGCCAAGATAAATGATTATAATTGACAGAGCATTGTCAATCTACAGGAAAGCAGATTTCAATAAGCATGCCAAGGGCCAGCATTGGGGGCAGGTAGCTGAGCTGAGAGGGATTTTGATCTCACCCTTTCCCTGTAGTATAGTCCACACTGGCCCAAAGGCTGGAGGGCAAGAGAACAAAGGGAACGCTTGTTTCTGAATTCAAATCTTTCCCTTTGAAATGAGGCATCCGGAATGGCCAATAAAACTGTGGAAATGGATTTCTGGCTGCATTTGATGTTAAGCCTTTAGTGTCAAGTGCCAGTTCTGTTGGTTGTCTTATTTTATTCCTTTCCTTTTTTTCTTCCTTTTTTCTCTCCCTGTATCCCACCCCCCTTCTCTGGATGGCATTGTGGGGAAAGCATCCTTTCACAAATAATTTCTTAGCAGTAATGGATAGGCCATTGCATCCTGTTTCTGCTTAGAAATGAGTAGAGAAAGTTAGTCTTAAAAGAGTTGCGAACTTGCCCATATATCTGCAATAGAATTAGTCTCGCGCAAATAGATGAAGATGCTAACTGCTCCTACTTCAGTCCTAAAAATTTTGCTTAGCAAAATGTTTCTTTGTATGGAGTCTGCTTCCTTTTCCCTATTAAGGTATCACAATCCCACAATCTCTCTTTCTAAAGAGAGTTGGAAAGTCCAAGTATCTGGGCCTGTTAGCTGACCTCTGTGACCAGGCCAGGATGTAAGCTTCCTCCTCAGGAGTCCACCCAGGGCCGATGGACAGAGAAGACCATGGCCCACCCACACAGCCCCCCTGCCATCATCCATGCAAAACTGATCTTTGAGCCCTGGGATCAGAGTTAACCTGTGGGATCCCAGTGAAACTGATGGGTATCTCTGAGCACCCCCGTTCAATCGCTCTGTGGGGGCAAATGAATGAATGACTTCAATTTTATAATGGTCTGTGGTGGGAGGCGGTACTGTTGAAGAGAAAAGGAAATGGGATAGGGAATCCAAAAATCTAATTTCCAATCCTGACACTGCCCTGCCTGGGTGACCTTGAGCTACACTCTACATCTTTCTCCTCCATGTGGCTCCAACTTCTCGGCTGCAAAATGAGGGCAGTGATGCCTCCCCACCACGTGCACTCAATGAGAGTGGATGCAAAGGGATTGTTTAAATCCCAAACCATCAAACAAATGAGAATTGACATTATTTCAAGAACATCATACCCATTAATCTTATTTGATCTTCCCAATACGATAGTAGAAAAAGAATGACTTCTGTCCACTTTGGAGCGAGGAAACTGAGGCACCAGATCACCTGGTCAGCAATCATAAAATACATGAGTCACTAGGAAAGTTCCAGCCAGGTATTCTGACAAACTCCTGCTGAAAACAATGAAAAGCCATTTGTGTAATACACAGAGCATCTTCTTAAAAGCTTGAAGGCAAGATGAAAGAAATTACTAGGCTGAAGTCAAAGTGGAGGCTAGAACTTAGATAAAGAAAGAAGAGCTGTGAAGCCACTTTTGCGCTGAAAACATCCACTAACCTTGGAGAACTTCAACTTGGGTTTTCACAGCCTCAGAAGGTCGGAGGACATGTGGCAAAACTCAGACCCTGTTCAAGTTTTCCAACCTCGAGTGAGCCACCCTCGGCTTCACTCCATACCAGCAACTCCCCCCATCAGATTCATCCCTCCTAATCAGACCTAATCAGACCCCTGAAAAGTCAACCCTTAGAAGACGTAAGCCTCGTGATAATATTGTACTCTAATAATAAGAAATATCAAGACAGTCACAGGCACGTCTTCTGGAAACAGTTTCTCCTGCATTTGCATGGACCAAACTGCTCCACAGGGGAGCAGGGCTGGATGCCAGTAAGGAGGGATATGAAGTCCTGGGTCTGGCCCCTCTCCTCGCTGACCGACATCACAGGGGTGCCCAGTGTCAGACCCACCATAAGCCCTTCCCTCTCAGAGAGACCAGGGCTTCAGATGCAGATAAAGGAGGGATGACTTGGCCCAAACCCCTATCCCATGTTGCTGCCCAGAGCATCTGGACCAGGCCTGAGGCCACAGAGTGCACAGGTAGGGACAAAGCCCAGGTGAGGTCCCACACCTCAGCTCAGCCCAACCTTTCATGCTCTTATGCTCACAATAGCTTCTTTGCTGCTCACTGCAATCCCAGAGGGTGGGCAAGCAACCTTGGCCATGTCCACTGAAAGATGAAGAAGTTGCTGCTAACAAGAAAGTCAACCAGCTAAGGCATAAGAAAATTGGAGAGGGAAAAGGGGATATGAGATGGTGTGCTTGGAGTTCACACATGCTCTCTCCTCAGATGAACTTAAATGCAAAAATAAATAAATAAAAGACTTTAAATTAAGTATGGCTTCCATACTTAAGCCCACTCAGGGTCAGGACCACGTGGGCCATGGGCTCAACACTGAACTAGATTTTCACAATGGGAAAACACCATCGCCTCCTTGTCACTGACCTGTGGGGCTGGAAAAGGGAGTGAAAGGGAAGGATGGAGTGAGGGATGAGTAGAAACACTTTATGCTTCAGGCTGGACTGAAAATCAGTCCTGAGATTATTGAGCCTCAATTAGGATTAGAATATGGAGGTGCTGTGATTTCAAAGCTACAAACTGATGGGTTATTGTATTTAGAAGTGAATTTACCCTTGGAGGAAGAGAGCAATTTTGTTTTGTGAAAAACCAATGCTCATCTGTCTAAAACATAGTTTTGTAGCTTAAAGAGCAATATCTGTGAAGCACACTATTCTAGACTCCATGCAACAAATATTTGTTGAATGCCTACTATGTGCCAGACACAATTCTAGATTCTGGAATACAGCAGAAAAGAAAGCAGACAGAAATTCTTGCTCTCACAGAGAAGACAGATAATAAAAGTAAGAAGGTAGGCTTTATGGTATGCATTAGGTGTTAAATGCTATGGAGAAATCAGTCAAGAAAGGGGGTCAGAAAATGTCAAGCAGGAATGTGAATTTAAATAAAGTGATCAGGGAAGGCCTATTAAAATGGAGTCATTTGAACAAAGAATTAAAGAAGATGAGGTTGAAGCCCTACAGATAAAAAGCATTCCAGGTATCTAGAACAGCAAGTGCAAAGACCCTGAGGCAAGTAAAAGAAAGAGAGAACTAAGAGATGAAGTTTAGAGAGAAGGGCTTGGGAAGAAATTCAATAATTTAAAAAGGGGAAATCTATAATCTAACAGAATAAGGGTTTAGACCCAGAAGTTATCAGAAAGTGTGTGCAGGCTTGACAATCACCTTTAGTGGGCCACAGAAAACCGGAGAATGGGTGCTGTGTGCTTCATATTTAGTCAAGACTGAGTAATGAAGACATTTGGGAAAATGCTTGAAGACAATAAGTATTTATGGGCTTGTCCTCATTTGGGAGGATTGGGTTCCCAAAAAGTTGAGTTAGTCCTTTCATGAGAAGAGTGGGATTTCCTTGGAGGGCGTAGACATTTCCCCCTCTCAACCACTCTGGAAAGAACTCTGTCTTAAGAGGGGAAAGGATAGGTGAATGGGCCTTAGGCTGGAGGGGAAATAAACAGTTTTTCCCTCTGGGTCTTGGAATGGGAGGGCAGGAACAGACGCTGGCTGCTGAGTGGGGCGGAGAAGGACTCTCCCATGGCAGCAGGAGACAAGTGCCTGTACGGGGCCTATAGGCATCTGTACTTTATTCCCAAGCCATCTTTCCCTCCCGTCATCCCTGAACTGGGGAACACCAGGCCCAGTCTCTATTCTGCCTCTGCTTGCTTAGGATTGGGTCAGCAGGAAGCTCGACACAAAGCAAACAGGGCTGTGAGACAGACAGCTGAAATGCCCAGAGACCTCTGGGACAGTGTTGGGGAATGTGGAAGCCTTTTACGTGAGTTTTAGGAAGACTCTGGCAAAAGGCAGCAGTCCTTTTACCAGGCAAGAGAGAGGCTGGCGTTCACTCTACCCTACAAATTAAAAGTTAATGTGACCAGAGGCACTTATTACCTCCCCATTTTGAGATTGTTAAATCAAAGATAAAATAATTAAATAATTAATAAAACCACAAAGGGTTAAGGGAGGAGCACCAGCAGATAAGGGAGTTTAACAGATTCCTGCAAGAAGGAAACATAGAGAGGATAGTGAGAAGACAATCAGAGCAGGAGAAACCACAATCCAGGAACACAGCAAAGGAGAGGGAAGAGTGGCTTGGGAAACCCAGACATGCTTAAGATCAGAAACATCGTACATGAAATGCAGCAGTGAGAAAAGGATTTGAAAACAGAAGATGAATTGAACTCTTTATTTGCCCATTCCTACACTAATAAAGAAAAGAAATGACCAAATATCTACCCCTATAAAAATTTGGAGAATTTTTCCTTAAAGAAAGCGCTAGGACTGCTGGTGTAAACACACCCCCACACCCCCCACACAAAAAGTAAATGTTATCAATGTTAACAGTGTAAAAAAGTACAGTTGTTAGAAATGAGAAGTAGAAGAGGGAGAAGTGGGAGAAAAGGCAGAAGAAGAGTTGGGGTATTAAAATGCTGATCTTATAAACAGTAAGTCAAACATCATCGTATATAGTTCAGAGGATAAAAATGTACACAAGCGTAATTTAAATTTACAAAGGCAACCAATGAGCAACTAAAAGAGTATATGAATATAAAATGAGTTGAGGGAAGAGATTTGGGTGATGGTCAAATGAACGAATTCTTCATCTATTACAGCTGAGAGTCAGTAGATAATGTCTTAAAACTTGATCAATAAAAATAACATCAGCATGTATATAGACACATGGAGTTTATCACCAGGACAAAAACAAATAAGTAAAAACAGTTGAAAGAATTAAAAGTGGTTTATTAAAGAGAGAAGGACTACAGGACTAGAGTTAAGAAGCAATGTGACCAGGGGCTATTAGAAATGAGCCATTATTAAATTGGAAATATTTCTCTACTGCCTGATTTTAAATCATGTGTAGATATTTAATAAATATTGAGGAATAATAAATAATAAAATAATAAATAATAAAATAAATATTTTAAGGAAGTTTGACTTTGTTTTACAGGTACTCCCAATCATATTTATCATTCTTAAGACATTGTTAGTTTGTCGTCATTGTTGTTGCTGATATGTCTATAACTTTCATCTAAAAGCAATTTTAAATCAAAAACTAAATTGTGCTCTTCTACTCTATTCACCGATCTAAGGTAAAAAGCAAATTTTACAGAGAAAAAGAAGCAGCTACAGTTTGAAAACACTTTTTAAAGTATGAATACACCATCAAAATCCTACCATTATTAAAGATTAATTCAGTCATACAGCCATCTTTTATTATGTTCCTACTAAGAACCGTATTTTCAATTTCTTCCCAAAACCAGGTCACTAGGGAAAGATACGGAGACAAGATGTCCTTCTGCATATACTCATCCACCCCTCATTTTTGATCACCTGTTTAAGGAAAGGACTAAACTCAAGGGATTGGAACTTTTAGACCCAGCTTTCTCAGTGTCTTCTAGCTGTATCACCTTGGTCAAATCGCCTCTCTTATCATTTTTTTCAAATACAATGATAGCGTTTGGAACGGTTGGGATCTGAGGCATTGCCCATCAGTCCTGTTGCCTTAAGTTGACTGGTCAACCCAACAGTGGCAGCATCAGGGAGTTCAAGTCTGCCTCTGGAGGCAGAACAGGCAAATTAGTGTCATTAAAAAAGATTTTTTCAGCACCAAAGTGCAATCTGCAATGTTCACCTGAGGAATCAGGTGGCAGCCTATGAAACAATCCATTGTGGTGGAAAGACTGTAGGCCTGGGGGTCTAGAGATATAGGGCTCAGTTCCAACTCTGCCAAAACTTTGCTGGAGGATCCTAAACAAGTCACTACAACTCTGTGGCCCTCAGTGTCCTCACCTGGAAGATTAAAGGATTCAACTAGACAATCCTCAAACTCGTTTCCAGCTCTAACATGCTCTCATTCCATTATTGCGTGACCACCAAATTAAATTAAAATCGAAGCTTTTGCATCACCCGTATGTTGGCGAAGACAAGTAACACACCCATATGTACATGAAAAAGCTTCCGACAGTGGGCCGCTTGGCTTCTTGTTGGTGTTGTGTGTGTGTGTGTGTGTGTGTTTCCCTTTCATGACCTTATCAGTCCATGATCAAGGGCTCTCTCTCCAATGCAGGTGCTTATCTGCCCATGTGGCCAAAGGCGCATCTTAGTAACTTGCAGCTTGTGAGGCAACTCGGGCGTTTCTGCCTGTTAAGCCACCACCTCTGGCTACAACAAGGCGTTGCCTGATAAACAGACTTGCTACACACACGTCTGCCCGTGAGTGAGCGAAGCTCCCTACCAGTCCACTCCTGCCAAGGTCTGCGCCCGGCCATCTACAGGTGAAATCTGAGCATGGGGAGGTGTTGGGGCTGTTCATAATGCTGTCAGACCAGACCCCGTGATGAAATAGATAGGAACCAGGGATCCTGTGTAGTGAGCTTCCTAAGCACCTGAACAGCTTCAAGGGTCCCTGGGAGACTCCCAAGGTCAGGGTGGAGACCTGAGGCCTCCAGTAGTTGGTGTGGGGTGGGAGGATGGTTTCCTGGAAAACCAAGTCTGGGTTTAGTTCACTGAGTCAGGGAGAAATGACCCTCAGATCTATTTCTAAAGCCCAGGATGACTCATTCTTCCAAGAAATTTTCCTGAGAACTGATATTTACTAGGCATTGAGGAAACAAAGATGAGTTAATTTATCTAGGGCCCTCCTATCAGAGTTCCCAGTCTAGTTGTTAAAGGAAAAGGACACATAAAGGAAAAAATTTCAATCCATTTTATTTTCACTTATCTAATGGATGCAAAACAATTGCCTCGTGTATACCAGGCATCATTCTAGGTACTGGAGAAATGCAAATGTTATTCAGGGTTCTCTAGAGAAACAGAACCAACAAGAAAGATGTGTAAAAATGAGATTTATAAAGGTGTCTCATGCAACCGTGGGAACGGAAGAGTCCAAAATCCACAGGTCAGGCAATGAAGCTGGCAGCTCTGATAAAGGGACTGGATGAACTCCACAGGACAGGCTCACCAGTTGAAAAAGAGTGAGAGTCTCTTCTTCCTTAAAAACCTTCAACAGATTGGATTATCTCATTGTGGGGGACACACCTTAGTTGATCACGGATGTAATCAGCCACAAATGCAATCAACTGACTGATTATTTAATCAACCAGCCATGAAATATTCTTACAGCAATGGCCAGCCAGTTCTTGCCTGACCAGACAACTGGGCATAATCTTTTGGCCAAGTTGACACAAGAACCCTACCATCACAGCAAGTGAACAAATTAGAAAAGATGTCTGATTCCAGAAAACTTAAATCTTCTGACCATCTTCTGAGGACAATCATAGCTTGCTGCATGTGTCCTAGGCTTGGCTGCATACTACATGCTCTCCATTTGTCAACTTGTCACCCCCATGGTCAACAAGGTAGTGATGACAACTGTCCCTATTTTACAAATAAGGAAACTGAGGTCAGAGAGGCCAGGGGACTTGCCTACAACCACTTGGCCAGTAGGTGGGTGTCTATGGCAAATACCACAGGCTGGTGGGCTTAAACACCAGCAATTTATTGTCTCACATTTTGAAAGGCTTGAAGTCCAAAACCAAGTAGGATCATACTTTCTCTGAAGTCTCCAATCATACCAGATTAATGCCCACCCTAATTCAGTTTGACCTCACCTTAACTCATAACATCTTTAAAATTCTTATTTGCAAATAAGTCTACATTCACAGAACTGGGGGTTCTGCTTCATGCCTTGCTCTGATTGCTCCTTCTCCTTGATCACCACATTCAGGGAATGGCATCCTCACATCAGTCAGTATAGGATAGGTTATGCTGCAGTAATAAACAAGTCCAGACATACATGACAAGACAAGGAGGGTTTATATCTCATGCTCCATGGCAACATGGGTAGGCATGTGGTTTCTGCTCATCATAGTCTCTCAGGTACATAAACTGATGGAGTTTGGATCTCAGCATATGTTTCCCTGGTCACCAAAGCAGAAGAGTAGAGCTGGAAGGTCTCACACCAGCTATGAAATACTCTAGTCCAGAAGTGACATGTGTCAGTTTCACTCTCAACACAGGAGAGGAGAACTGATACTGGTAAGCAGTGGCAGTATCTGCCAAATCACCACTCACCTTGTCCGCAAGGGTGAAATCTTAATCTTCTAGGATTCCTGCCCATGATGCAAACACACTAAACCATTCCTCATTCCCTGACTTCCCTGATTTGTACCTGCACATCTTTGACCATTTACTCCTTTGGCTTGGAATGGCCTTTCTCTGGGAGAACTCCTATTCATACGCCAAAACTTACATCCCCTCTGAAGGTTTTCACAGTGACCACAGCAATTAATTGATGTTTAGCTCCTGCTAGACTCTTCTTACTGCTGCCTGAAATTCCCCCATCAGCAGTCTGTTCTATGAGTCAAGCTGAAATTTCTTCACACATTCCTCTTTCACACTGGGCAGAGTGAGAAGAGCCCATGGACTACAGACCAAGCCCTGGGTGTCGACCTTGCTTTGTAATCTCAGAAACGTCCCCTTTGGGAACTGCCATAGAAATATCTCAACCTCTTCATGATCATCATCTGCCTGGGGCTTTTTCTAGTCTGAAGACCCATCTGTTCCCAGGATGACAGACAGTAAAATTGACCTCACCCTCAAGGAGAATGCTGCCCGCTCCACTCAGAGGGGCGGCTTCCCCATTGCTGGCTCATTATATCCTGACATGACAGAAAGCCCGACACTCCCATGACAAAATTTACATACACAAAGCAAGCACTTCAGGGTAGTGATGGTCATTCCATCCCCAAAACACCCCATAATGGGAGCAAGAGCTCCTGTCCTTACACTCTCAGATGCGGGAGGAGCCAGAACTATGGTGGGACTCCATATTTATGCACACAATTCTTTGGCAATTTGCACTCAGCAAATAAGGAAACTGAGGCACAGAATAGCACAGTAACTCACTCAAAGTCCCTCCGTAATTTCAGGGCATGGCCAGAAACAAGACACAAAAGTCCTTCTCATTTCCATGTTCATTGTCCAGAAGGTCATTGAAAGGCAAGCCATGGCAGCTTGATGATAAGCCCCTTGATGTGTGGATAACTAAAAAAGTGGCAAGTTAATATGATGGTACAGGGGAAACATACACAGACCTTCCAAATGAGTTGAAGATAGTTCTAATACATATGATATAACATACCATTTATGTAAATGTGTAAATATTTAAAAACAAAACCAATAATACATATATATACCTATATTTTATATTCACATATATTTACACATAAACACTTATGTATAGAAAATATATATGGCCTGTAAGGAAGCACATCACTTGCTCTTTCTCTCTATTCCTCACAATGACCCAATTTTGCAGGCAGAAGCCATGGACCAGTACAGTCTGCCCAGGTCCACACCCTGCGAGGTCAGGAACCAGGCACATGTTCAAAGAGTCTTGCCCTGGACAGAGCTTCCATCTCTTTGTAGCACAGCAAATTAGGAGCTGTGCAAGGCAGGGTACCAGACGCAGACCCTCTTTATAACATTCACCCTATTCCCCTTCAGAACATTCTCAACCCTCTGAATTAATAGGGAGCAGTGGCTAGGCCATTTGGATGTTTGCAGGAGAAAGGAAAAGCACTTGGGTCATCAGACAGGCTTTTGCAATGCCTTGGCATTTCAATCTGTGAAATGGAACAACAGTGTGCTCCTCACAGTGCTTCTGTGAGTATTGAATAAGACAGCAGGGATACTCTTTCCCTTCCCCTTCAGGTCAGTCTGAAACCATCACAATGGTCTCAAACTTGCCCTCTCCTAGATACTGAGACCAAATGGCATGTTCCAGTGAGAGCAAGCATGATGTTCTGCCACCGGGTTGAGCTCTGCCTGCAGAGTTGCAGGATGTGGTCAGCTAGAGCAGCTGCACAGAGCATACCAGGGAGCTTCCCAGAGGCCTTTGCAGCAAAGCCACAAGTTAGGGCAATAATTCGTTGCCTTTGCTCTCTTGATGCAGACTTTTATTTCTAATAAAATAAAAAATATATATGGCTAGTTTCTTCCAAAATGCTCTTCCCTCTCATGAAAGGGTAAACATGGAAATTATTAGCCTAAGAGACAACCTAGCGTGCCAACTTTGAAATTTCACTAGGACACTGGACAGACTGCATTTAGAAAAGAATCTGAACTCCTTTATGAGCACATTAGGCAGTCCTTTTAGCATTGGAAAAAAGTCATAAATCATCAGGTCAAGGAGAAGTTTGAAAAGGAGAAGGAGAGGGAGGGGAAGAGGAGGTAGAAGAAGAGGAAGGAAACAGCTTATAATGGCTGCTTGAACATCAAATTCATCTTACAAAAACAGACTTTGATGAGTTCCACGTAAATGAATCCAAAACGTGATTTAAAAGTCCCTCAAAATCTAGAAAACTTGACAATTAGCAGGAGAGTATCCTTTAACATAATCAAGCTTGGGGCTTTGCAAAACCAAAATATCTGAAAAATGATTTTTAACTATGGCTTGGCATCCCTGGCCACTAACTCTGAAAGTCAGAACGGACTCTTGGTGCATATGGGAATGTGTAAAGGAATCACCAGCAAAGCCCTCCTAGTGTGACCCACCCATCTGTTCACATATTTTTAGAAAGCAAAGTGGCATGGTTTCCCACCCTGGCACCTCACTTCTTTCTTGTCATTCCCAAAGCAGTGTGGTTTCACAGAGTGAATGGGCAGGTTACATGCACTTTGACTAGCCTTGTCCCTTTGCTTCTCATCAGTGGGAAATGCCTCCTCTCCTCTCATGTTCCCTCTGCAAGACCAGGTATCCTTCTGTTGCTGGATGGGTCAGGCAAGGGAGGCTAGGGCCCAGGGCTCTTGAAAAGTAGTACAGGTAGGTCCAGAGAATGAGGTGGCAGGAGGTAGCCATAGAATCATGGCAGTATCCTCAGGGCATCCAAAGAGAGTAGGAAGGGCCCCACTGTTTGGACACTAACCCCAGAGAAACACAGAAAGGACAAGCACTCTACACCTTGATACCTGCCCAGGACCAGGTTCCTAGGAAACAGAATGTAAGATGCTGACAGTTTTGTGTAGACGGTTTCTTGACGCATGCTCTCAGAAACAATGTGTCAGGAGGCTGGAGAGGGAGTTGAGGGATGTAGTATTGGGCAGAGAGAGAGAAGTGTTACTGTGATTTAGTTGCAAGAGGAGCTACAGCTGATCCCATAGGAAGTATGGAGTTGGGATGGGCCACCAGGGATGTTCCAAATCAGTGTCCTTTGAACCCCTGTATTAACCAGACATTGGATTCAGGTGGTCCTTGGGCAAGGGGATGAGGGTGTGTAACCATGGGCATGGCAGCTTCTTTGAGCCAAGAGAATTTTCTATAGTGCTGATGTCACTGTGAGCCAACACTCCAGGTACCGAGTTGTTGAGTGCCTTGGCCCTAAAGTGGGATCTGGGTACATGGCAGCACACACTACAGTCCACCCCTCAAGCCAATTTTATTTATTTGCTTCATACAGTAGCTTCTGACCCTAGCTGGAAACAATCCTTCCAGGATTCTGGTTTGTGTCTTCTATGAAAACTAAGAAGAGGAAGGTTAATAAAACCAACTTCTGCATTAGTTTCAGGACTGCTTGTGACACTCATTAACCCCTCCTCTCCCATCTATTCTATATCCTCACCTTGTTGGCCAGAATCTCTACTAGTCTGGTAGCTGACCTGGTGGGATGACTCGCCCAATTGTACCACCAGTAAAATGCTTAACTTTTAAGGGAGCAGGGGAAGCAGGATTTGGCAAAGGGAGATCCTGAACTCTGAAGGGCCCCACTTCTTCCCATTTAGGGCCATCCTAGGGGGACCACTGGAGTTAGAGTAGCCCATCAGAGGTGTCCTGAATTGAGGGCAGGGGCCAATTGCAGGAAGAAGGCTACCCTCATCAGGAGTAAAAAGCTATGAAACGGGCAGTTTCCTTCAGCAAAGGGAAGTTCCCAAGACAGAAGCAGCTGTAAGCTATCTTCAGCTGACATCTCTGGCAGCTGGGCAAAGGGTTTCTGGAACTGAAGGGGCATGAGGGCATGGGGCACAGCAGCCACTGTAGTACATGAGGCAAGATTCATCCTAGAGCCACACAAATAAGTGCATAGTTATAGATCCAGTGAGGTACTGGAGGGTGTGTGTATGAGGGTGTGTGAAGCTCCAAACACCCATTAATGAGGGCCTCTGGCTTCATCATGAGGGACAGGGAGGCTGACCCCAAGGAAGGGAATTTGAGCTGAGTCATTCCAGAGGAATGAGTAGGCAAAAGCCAGGGGAACTTAAGAGAAGACAAAGCCATCCAACAGAGGACAGGATTGACCTGAGCAAAACCTGAGAGGTCAAGGAACAAGGTGCATTTGCACAAATACAAAGCCAGGACAGCTAACAGGGCCACACTGACTTGAGATGAGGCTGGACGAAAAAGAGAACCTGCAGGACCAAGGGATATCTGGGAGGGAGTTGCAATTGAAGGCTTGGAGAGGAGCCCATCCCAAGGCTGCACCCCAAAAGTCACTTATTTGGGGTCTCCAGAGAATCGGCACCTGCTGACCTCAGCCCTTGGAAAAGTGTATCTGCTGCAAGGCTGCCATTGTCTGCCCTGGAGCTGGCATGAGGAGGCCTGAAATGCTACAGGCATGGGTAGGAAGGGGGCAGGGGAAACACTGGCCAGGTAAGCGTCCTTCAGGGATACCAGGCTGTCCACTAGAGGAGCAAGGGCTGGCAAGAAGGGATCAGCCTGAGGTCAGGCTTGAGCTGGACTGAGATGGGCTGTGCAGACTGGGAGGTCAGCAGTGAAGCTGCCAGAGGGTGGAAGACACAGATGCAAGGTTAAAGTTGTAGTCAGGAGATCGCTGAGCGGTCAGACTGTGGGACCAGATGCAAGTGGACGCTGGGGGAACCGAGAAGCTGGAGAAACTGAGGTGCTGGGAGCGGAGGAGGAAAAGAAAGGGAAGGAGGAGGGAGACCCTCAGAGCATGGAGAATTCAACATGCTGAGCTGTGTAGAACATACTGCATAATCCTAGCACTTAATAAATACACATAAAGTAGTGATGAAGGCAGTGGTGGTTAGAATGAGAGAAATCAGGAAGAAAGAGAGGAAAATAGGGAAAAGAAAGCAGAAACTAACTGAATAGCAGGTATTGAGCATCCCCTCCGGCCTTTTGCCCTTGGGGTTTGATTAACTCTGCTCAGCGACTCCATGAGATAAGTGGATGCAACCCCTTCTACAGATAAGGAAGACAAGCCCCTAAGAGCAAAGCTATCTTCCCAGCTATGAGTCAGGGCAAGGACTTAGGCCCAGGTCTGCGTGATACTACAGCTTCTAGTGAAGGGGTGGGAGAAGCAGGAGACACAGACCCTGGGAGATGAACAAGGCACCAGAGAACCATTCAGTAGAGCTTTATAGCCCACCAGAGGTCAGATTCTGAGCTGGGCACAGAAAATTCAAATATGTATAAAGTACCAGCTCTGACCCCCTAGAGCTCACAAGGAAGGTACACGAGAAAAATGGAGATGATATGAGCAGTGAGCAGATGAAGGGTGAATTGTGCCACAACAGAGGATACACAATGGACTGAGAGCACAGAGGAGAGAAGCCAGGGAAGGCTTCCTGGAGGAGGTGATATTTGAACTAGGTCTTGAATGCAAGTGAAAGTCCATCTTCTCAGATGATCACAGTACATTCGGTTCAGGGCAACGTTTGAAACTGTAGAACCTGCAGTTGCTCCAAACATATCTCACCATCTTCTTCAGACTTTGTTCTTCCTTTTCTCCAAGGAACGTTCAGTTTCCATCATCCCCACTCCAAGACTTCCCAATCCCTGGCTAGGAAAAGAACTGTTTTGGCCAAGCAGGCTTCTGGCAAAACATCTCCCTCAGAAGAGAGAGAAGTTTCCTGGATTTGGGGAGTGGGAGGCATAAATCAATCCACAGAGTACAAGGGAAAATAGAATAGTATCTCGCCCAAATAGGTTACATAACTTTTAAAAGGCAGCTCTCAAATAGGAAGAGCATTTATCTGTTATGAATGTTTTCCATTTTTAGTGGTAATTGAAATTTTTCATCGGTGGCTCATGCTAAAAGTGCCGACGCATTGTGATCGTCCCTACCCCTTTGAATGCAATTAGGGAATTTAATCAAACTCCACTGCAAGTGCAGTGCCAGCTAAGTTATTTTTGCATTTTCAATCTAGAATCATTTGGGGACTTTTTAATTGTTAGTTGGGTTTATTTATTTATTGAACTCAAGGCTTAGAAGAAAAATAAACAGCAAAGAGGCAAGAAGTGGCTGGAAATACAAGAATCCAACCCGTGAGATTTAATAAAGTCTGCCCTGGTTAGCTCCAGAGATTGCTAAATTCCAATGAATTCAAATTTCAACCCAGTCTCTAAACATCACATTATTTACATCTTTCATCTATTATGATATTTCAAATAAGATTGTTCTAAAATTGCCCCAACTTTGGGCAACTGTAGATCATAAACTAGGAACGTTATTGCATTAAAGGAGAGGAGCTGTATCTCATTTAAAACACATAAGCACATAATTTCATAGCTGTATATCTGTAGCTGGATATATAACTATAAACAATGAAATTGCCCCAAAATTAAAAGCCTTCTGGCTATATATTTGTAAATGCAATCAGATCACAATCCAATAAAGAGACCCTTTTGAATTAATGTCCATCACATGGCTTTCCTGTCATTACATTTATAACTTTCCTTTTGAACAGCTCACTGCCTCCCCTTTGTCTCCATAAAAAAATGCAGGGGTTTGTGTGTATTTTCTTGTTTCCTTTGGCTTATGGTACATATAACCATTCTTGTGTCTAGGGCAAGAAAATTGGATCAGAATTGTGGAAGACACCAAACGAAAGAAAACCTCCCTTTTATACCTGCACAGAGGAAAAGGCCCTATCTAATTTCTCATAACTTCTGACATAAAACACTTTGCATTTTAAACAGAAACTGTCACCTCAATCTTTTTTATGATTCTGATAATGAGAATGGAAGTTATATTGTTAAACAGGAAAGTGCAATAATTTTATATGCACATTAAAAGGGAAAGACCATTCCTTTAATTTAGATCATTTAAAACAAAACTTTCCAAGTGACAACCCTTTAGTTGTAATTCATTCATCTGTGACAGTTCAGTCCTCACGGGGAAAGTCTTTCCTAAGACACAAGGTGCCAAGTAGGTGATTAAGGCTTCCTCTTCAGAAAACAAAGCTATATACTCAGGGAAACTGAAATGTCAGGTTGAGTTTATTGAGGGGCAATTTGGAAAGTCTGGTGAAAGGAGTTCCACCTTTCACCAAGTACGGGATGTTTTCCAAATACATTCAGCCTCAAGCGACAGAAAGCCAGCTCAATAGAGCAAGAAGAGGACTTCATCACCATGTACCCCAAGTCATGGTGGATGAGATTCAGGCGTGGGTGGATACAGGAGCTTCAACAACGAAATGAGAACCTAGCCTACCACCCTTTCTTGGCTGTGTTTTCCCCTGGGTTGGCTTTATTCTGGAGCCATGTGGTGTTCCCTAGCAGTTACAGGCTTGCATCATCCCTACTTCTACTGCAGTACCAGGAAACAAAACATCTCTTCATCGGTCACACCAGAAAAAGTCCCAATGTTCATCTACATGGAATGCACTGGGTGCCTGGGTCCAGCTCACCTGCCTCTCTGGGATTTGAAGAATGAAGTGAACCCACCCAAATAACAGGTTATAGATAGAGAAGTGCTATCATGTATCCTAAGGTGTACTGGGGCTTCATAAAGTAGCAGACACTGGCTTAGAAAAACAATTCTAAAGTCTGTTCCTGGCATCCTAGTTTCCACAATTCGAGATTTTGGCTCCAGTTTCTGGCTTGGAAGTTAAATTCCTGGTAGAAGTTGCCTGAACCTCCCATAAATTCCATCTCAATCCTTAAAATGGATGGAGCACTGCCTCTCTTATAGATTTCTATTAATTGAGATATGTAAAAATATTTGATGGAGTGCAAATAAAGTGAGTTTTATAATACTAGGCTTAAAGTACATATTATTATTATTATGGGATGTACTGACGTGAAACAGAAGATGACACCAGAAGAGTACCTAAATGAGTCCAAAACATATGCATTTACTCAGTAATACTGGCCTCTCTGCCTGACAGTTTGCTAACACAAAGGATTGGGGTCTATATTATCACCTCCCTGTAACCAGGTAAGTGTATTCTTGATAATTAACTTAAATGTGGTTGCACTTTTCCTTTATTTCAATGTATGCCTTAGAGAATGCAATACCTGGAAATAGTTCAATTTACAGTCACTATTAGAATTCAAGTCCCCAGAATTGCAGTCCAAATAGGCACTTCCTATGATAGAATGAGATAAAACAAAATTAGCTTCACCTTTTCTCACCATTGTGATGACTTGTTTTTTTAAGAATATTAACTTAATTCATGTAGTAAATATGATAAACAACCATTATGAAAATACTTCAACAGTACAAAATAATTCCAAAAGAGTCAGTAAACTTTAAAAAAAAATCCAAACTCCACTTCTCAGAAATAATGGTCATCAGTATTTGGTGAACATATTCCAGGCATTATGCTATGTATAAAGATAGACAAAAGAATAGAGAGATGATAGTATGAAAGAAAGATAAAGTCATAAAAATAGAACTACATTATACCAACTTTTTCTAATTTTTAGAAGTACTGAACTCTCTTTTACTTGAATCAAGTAGGGACAAAAAGAATCAAGTAAAACTGGAGGATTACTAAGCTTCAGATAAATTGTCTTCTCTACTTGGGATATGATTGCCTTACTAAAAATCTTTTTCCTTAACTTAGTGGGATCAAATCACATCTTAATTTTGGACAATTAACTCCCTCCTATGAAGGAGAAGGAAAGGAACCTCATATGCTTTTCCTTCTCTACATCCTAATCTTTTGTTGTGTTTCTCTTGTCTAGCTTTATAATATTTACATTCTGTTCAATAAAGGTAATTTCATAGTGAGTCAGTCATAGCCCTATATTTAAAAGACTTTGATGTTCACCACCTGAACACAATGCCCACATTCTACATTTTTTTCTTCATTCCTCTCTGTGTTGTCTAGATTTCAAGGACAAAATAAATTAAGGTGTTCAATTTTGGGGAGGGCTCATAGGTATTGTGGTCTGTGAGTTTGTGCATGTTTGTCAACAATTTAAACAATATCTGAAGGACAACATAGCTAGGTATAAAATTCTTGGATCTCACTTTTTACTCCTTCCCTTATCACTTTGTATACATTTGTCTTCCAGCTTTGAGTATTGTTGTGGGTAACTCTAAGATTATCCTGATTTTTTTCCCATCTTTGTACCTTAAAATTTTCTTTGTCTGGTAGAAGACAATAGAATTCTTTCTTCTCCATGACATTCAATATTTTCACAAGGGTGTATATTGTGAAATATACACCTCATCATCTATCACATTGTCCTATCATGGAGTATCCTGAGATCAGCCCTTAACTTGTTTCAATAAAGTTTTCTTCATTACAGCATCTAATATTTTTCTGTGCCATTTGTTCTGTTTTATCATAAAGAACACAGATTATACATTCATCTTAGATTTCCCCTCTGCCTGTTGAGCAAAATTATATATTTATAACCATTTTCACACCCTTATATCTTTAAAATAGGGGAGAGGAGAGTATTTTTACTGACACAATAACTGGAGGGACATAACTGGGATTTTGGGGATGAGGGGTTAAGGATACTAAGTGTCTTGCAATATACAGGAGTCCTGCTCTTTGATAAATGTCCTGCTCAAAATGCCAAGAAGTTCTGGCCACTCATGTCCACATTTATTCAAATTTTTGAAGATTCTAATGTGGTTTTAACTTGTGCAAACATTATTCTTTTTCCTGTGATTCATTTTCTTCATTCCTGCAAGCTCATTTTTCATCTCCTTATGCTGTTCTATAATTTCTTCTTTGTGCTTTTTCTAAAAAAGATCATATTTTTGTAATATTTTCAGTATTATGGAGAAGGATTTGTCTGAACTTTTCCACTATTTGTGTGGAAATAAATACAGAATAATACAGAACAATTTATGTTATGTGTGGCCCTTATCTGTCTTTTGATGTGTGACTTCTTCCCTCCGTGTTTATAATTATTCTATTTTTTGCAATATGGTAAGTCACACAAGCTGGATTCTGTATACAGCATTTTGGTTTGAATAGAGCTAGCCATGTATTGACTTGGGACACAGTGGAGAGTGTAATGAATTGGGACACGGGAAACTTGGATTCAGTCTGTTGTCTGCAACTTCTCTTTTGCTACATCTGATTTCCTTTGCCCTGAGGCATATCTCCACCTTGTTTGGCTTTCAAAGGGTCTTTACTTGCTTGGGAGATCTCTGCATTTGACCCAGTATTTGCTGCCTTCTTTCCCTCATCTACATTGTCTTTCTTAGGAGCGTTGGTCCTAGGTTCTAGAAATGGCATGTTGAATTAGTTTCTCTTAGAGCTCCACCACTCCATCACTACATGATGTCAAACTGGGTCTCTATAGGGACATTGCCACCCATGCTCTGATATTGCCATAATTAATGGATCATTGGATATGCCTTCTAATCCTGGATCATTTACTCTCAGGGAAATTTGTTTCCTGTTCAAAGTCTGAGGAGATAGGTACCAGCTGCTCTGGGTACTCTCTTTCTCATTCAAATTTCACAGGATTTGGAAGATTTGCATTGTGTTCTATGATTCAGGATTGTGGCTCTCATTTCAAGGAAAGTGAAAAGTTTTTCCATTTCCACTATTTGTTGGCAAGGACATGTTTTAAAGGACAATAATAAAGAAAAATGCCTGTGGTGGTTTGAAGCTGTATGTGCCCTGGTAAAACACATTATTTAAGTTAATCTACTTCTATGAGGACTTTCTTTTTTGCATGGGCAGTCTCCAGGAATCAAACAATCGAACCTGGGTCTCTGACATGGCAGGCGAGAATTTTGCCATTGAGCCACCATCGCACCACCCAAGTAGGACCTTTTGATGAGGCTATTTCAGTTAAGGTATGACCCACCTCATTCAGGATGGGTCTTAATCCTATTACTGGAGTCCTTTATAAACAGAATGAATACAGTAAGAGAGAAAGCCACAGGAAGCAAGTTGAAATGCAATCCAGAACAGAAGGAAGAGACCAGGAGATACTGCCATGTGCCGTGCCATGTAGCAGCAGAGCCCAGGATCACTGACACATGGTCTTCAGGAAGAAAGCATCATCATGATGATGACTTGACTTGGACATTTCCATGTCCTCAAAACTGTAAGCTAAAAATTCCCATTGTTTAAGCCAAACCATTTCCTAGTATCTGCTGGAGCAGCCTAGGAAACTTACACAATGTCTTAAACCAACTTTCTTTAACTAGACACCTGGTTTTAATCTTGTTTAGTAAAGGCTTTTCATTTTCAGGGGGTCTTCATTATTCTCAAATTGATTTTACTAGTTATATAACCTCAGTCATCAATTTCTTAACTCTGTCTCAGTGTTGTCATCTGTAAAATGGGGGCAATAATCATACTTCAACTCTGTAGGCTTGTTGTGGGGATTAAATAAATGAAAACATGAAAGGATCTTACCATAGCCCATGACATACAGCAAGCACTCAATAAATATTTCCTATCATTGTTATAATCTGCATAACAACTCCATGAGGTGTGTATCACTGTTACAGGTATGAAAACTGAGACAAAATTTAAATGGCTTTCCCCAGTTTTCACAGTAAATAAGTGGCAAAACTCAACTTCAAGACTTAGATATTTGTTTGAACGTGTTCCCAAAGTTGGAAAGACAGCATGTAACGAATTCTTCACCAAATACTTTTGCATTCGTTAGAGCTTTGAATCAAGGTGGACCCATTTTGTGGATGAGAGAAACTAAAGGCAGAGTCACTAGAACCACCCAGCTAGTAGGTCACAGAGTCTGGCTAGAACGCTGACCTTCGGCGACACAGCACATATGGATAAATGCAAATGGACTGGTTGACTCATGCCTAAAATAGTGCTGGTACTTGGGCATGGGGACAGAGAGACCAGAGGAGGAAAGGAGTTGATATGAAGGAAAGAGGGCCCTGTCCTCCTATTTGAACTTAGACAAGACATTTCACCTCTCTGAGCCTCAAATAACGCTTCATGTGGAAAATTGGGTGAATATAATTGCATTGTAAAAATGCTTATAAGATAATGTTAAATAAACAAAGAGAAAACAGTATCTACTCTCTGATTGTTTAAAATAATCTTAGTTCATCAGTATCTGTATCTCTAATTTCACCTCTCATATCTGTTTGTACAAACATGGGAAGAATGCAAACAGAAAATACATGTATTTTTCTGGATGACGGGAATACAGGTGATGTTAACTTTTTACACATTCCTAAATTTTCAAACTTTTCTGTAAGGAAATGAGCACATGATACTGATATTACCAAGGGAAATAACAAGTCCCACAAAAATACTGACTTTGAAGGGTTGTCAAAGGACAACCGAGACAATGTATGTGCCTGAAAGTGCTGGATTTTGCTATCCAATGGAACTGAGTTCATTTCCTGCTCATCGGCCTGTGACTCTGGGTGCATTGTTCCTTGCTGTCTCTGAGCCTCGATTTTCTCATCCATCAAACGGGAGGTGATGCTGATCTCTGGGGCTGGCGTGAGAGTTTAACAGGGCAACCTAGCTCAGTGTCTCATGCAAGGCCAGGCACACTCCCAAATGGCAGTTCCTTTGCCTGAGCTGAAAATTCCAGCTGGATTGTCTGCAAGCCTTTCAGTAGTAGGGGCCAAAACTGCAGCCAAGGAGAATTCCTGAACAGTATTGTTTATTTATACAGTGGGAAGATTGAAATCACTCTATGACTGGCAGGAGCTATTTATAGGCCTTATTCCCAGAGAGCTGCTGGGATCAGGGCTCTCCTCCACAAATTTACCGACTCCCCAACTCAGCCACAAAACTCCACGGATATCTGTGTGGGCCTCTGCTCCCCACTACATGAAGACATAATTTCTTCTCTGTTTTATTAGAGTGAAATCATTCCCTGCAGTAAAAAAGGCACCAGAGAGAGGTGGTTAGAGGGAGCCCTCTAAAAATGAGGAGGCGGAACACAGTGGTCCAAATAAACACCAAATCCCTCGGCTCAGCTCCACACCCTGAGTCTGAAAGCCAAGCAATTATGGATTTCATCACTGGCCCTAGATCTGGAGAAGGTTAATCTCTCTGTGATTCCTGCAGTCATTCCCAAGTATTGATGGAGCACAGATTCTAGACAAAGCATTGGAATAAATACTGTGGGTGTAAGTGGATAGGATTTGGGTGGAAAAGGGCATGCCAGGCAAAGGAACCAGCAGAAGCGCAGGTGAAGAGGCTGGGAGAGTAGAGCATGGGATTAGAGAGCAGAAGCCATGGGAGCTGACCCCAGAAACCATGCAGCAATGTTGGCGCATCGTCGGTCAATGTTGATGGCTGATAGGACATCGATATACTCCAGGCACAATTAGAATGGATGGCGGGTCTTCAGAAGAGAAAAGGTTGAAGCTTCATTTTTCACCCTCAGATCTTAGTTCTCTCCCTGTGTGCAGAGTATCACAAAGCAGGCCTGGGTCCAACCCTGAGGGACTCTGGGCCCTGCAAGAGGCCCTTTTGCTTCTAGGCCAACTGAAGACACTTCTGGAGAGTGTAAGAGGGCCCATTTGGAGTGCACATTCCTCAAATACCTTATGCCAAGTTTTCAAAGCCAGAGCATTGAGTAAAATCCAGACTGTTTCTCTCTTTTTTTTTTTTTAACTTTCCTTTAAGTTCAACGTGCATTTGAAGTCAAGGGAAAACACAGGCCACATGCTTTTAATCCATCAATACTTAAACCATCACAAAGTTGTAGGCCAAAGGTTTGGAGGCCAACAGGAATGCCAGAGTCTTTTAAAGATTTTCTCTCTCTCTAGCAACCAGGAAGTAGCCTTTTTCCAAGAGGAAACCAAATTTTTACTCCAAAGAGGCTGCATTCAGTTCCAAACTCAGCACCTTCAAAGGCCAAGTAGACTCAGAACTTGGCAAAATCCATTGTTGCAATCATGGTGACAAAGAGATTTCTACTCCAAGAAGCCCTGGGGACCCACTCTTCCACTGAAGACCTGGCAAGAAGAAGGCAGGAAAAGTCAACTAGACTGTCCCCTGCTTGCAAGATGACCAGCAAACCTAGAGGAAAATGCAGACCTGGGACTGCCACTCAGCCAGTATGAGGCATGGGGAGAACCCTGGGCCATTGGGTTCTTGGCTTCTCCTCATGAAAGTGGGTATCAACCCCTACTCCACGGCACTGCACAAAGGAGGAGACATTTAATAAGAAGGAAAGACAATGAAAAGAGATAAGATGAAACAAAGTGAAGTACAGGTAAAACATAGCAGGAAACACACCTGGCCAGGAATATGCCTGGACAGACAGAATCCTATTAGCTTTTGCTCACAACTGGGGCCAAAACCATGTCCCTGAGAGTCATGGAACCTCCACTTCAGGAGCCTACTTCTCTCCGCAGGTGGCATGCTGCCTGGAATAACAATGGCAGGGATTCTATAACTCAGTCAACTGCAGAATGAATTGAAAAAGACCAAATGCCCTCCAGGGAGCCCAGAGGATGTAGTGTTTGCTGTGTTGTGACCATACCTATATTTTATAGGTTCTGGTATCAACTCCTAAAGTATCCTCACTAAGAAATGGAAACAATAATAGCAACAATTGATACAGGCCTGTTGCCATTCATCTTGGATTTATTTTGTGGATCTCTTCCCGTGGATTCTATGCTGTTATTTCCTCAGGCCTGGGAGGCTGCGTCCATCTTTTGGTGACCATCCCACCCCTATCACCCCTGGATCCCATGCAAGCAGGTTGGGAGAAGTGGTCTCTGTTGGTATGGGTATAGGGTGTAGCTGTGCAGCCCCTCCATGCCCCTTCAGCTCCCAGACTTACAAAAGCCTGGGGCAGGGGGTGCCTGGCCCTATCAAAAGCATAGATTTGCCATCTGCCATCAGCAGAGACCCTGGGCGTCAGTCTGCTTAGGTTTGAAACTTGTGTCCCTCACTTCTGAGCTATGTCTCCTTGAACAGGTTACTTAACATCTCTGTGCTTCAAAGTCCTTCGAGGTAAAGTTAGGATGAGAATAGTTCCCACTTGACATGAGTGCTGAAAACTAAATCTGTTGGTGCATGCAAAATGCTGACCACAGTAGGCACAGGCACATAGAGTACCCCATTTGTGTCAACATTGTCAGTGTCAGTCCAAAGAGGAATAAACTCTGTAGGTACAAAAAGAAGGTGGCAGAGTGAGTTCTCAACTAACACTGCTGCTTTACTTCCTGCCTTCCACGTTTCCACTGAAAGAAAACTCGAGTGGTCCAGGGAAGCACAAGACTTTGATTCTGAGTGCTGGGAGGCAGAAGGTTAGAGGGTCAAGTCCTAATACTGCTCTCAGAATATCATGCCTTTCTCAACTGTTATTTTCACTTTATAATTCACCATTGACACTTCCGTTTCCAATGCTTTGGAATTTCCTAGAAGGATTCCCCACTTAGGTCAGTGGCTGTCTTCCTAGAACTGGAAAATTCTCCTCTCAAAAATCTGGACCATGCACAATTGCAACCTTCACTAAGCAGCCCCTCCTGTCTGCTAATTGAGACATGGAGAAGAAGCCAAAAAAGGTGGAAGAGTAGGTAGGGGAAAAAGGGAAAGAGATGGGGAGGTTAAAGGGGAACGAGGCAGGAGAAACTGGAAATCTTAATCTTTTGGCTCTGCCATTCTGTCCAGAAATGAATCATCACTGTTTAGTTAAAAGATGTTTTAAGATCCTGGAAGAAAGGTTATGTCAAAACAATGGGTCTCATGGCCAGAAGAGGGGATGGGCAACATGGTTTGGTATCTGGGGGACACATATGTCTAAGGAGCTGAAAATTTCCTTGCATTCAAAATTAAAAAAACAAAAAAAAAGTGTTGCAATGGCCATTGTGTCACGAGCAATATGCAACTCTTACAGTTGGGAACAGCTCTGCCCAGAGAACAAGACACAGAGGCAATTCCCGTGGGTCTCGTCTTGCCGGTTACTGCAGTGTGGATGAATGCAAGTGCCGACTGGCCAGCTGATTTGTGTAGAGATGAACAATCACCTCCTCCTCTCACCTCCAAGTCCTCACGTAACAGGGTAGATCACGTTATTAGGGTGAGGTGAAGCCAAATAAGAGGAGACCCGGCTGCCCAAGTGGCCAACCAGAAGTAGACAATGCAGCACAACCCAGACTCAGATGTCAGCAAGGCGCCGACAACTCTACCTTACTGGGCAACCGAGAAGAACAGGAAGGTACTTGGCACTGGCCATGGATGTAGACCGTGTGTGTCAGGAGTTGTGCTTCTCTGTCTTCTATGACTTCAGCAAGGGGCCTGGACTTCCTATGCCTCTATTTGCTCCATGGGGCAATGAGGAGAGGGACTTCTTTTGTAAGGTTGAGGTGAGGGAGAGTGAAAGTCACCTCAGCCCCAGGCCCAAAGTAGGTGAAGAAACAACATCTGATTCAGACTGAATCTGAGCTGCAATTTCCATCTCAGTGTCTTCGAGCCTGACTTTCCAAGGAGTATCTGATCTTTGGTGGTTTGGAAGAGGCAGAGATGATGACCGGTGGCTGGGTGCTTGGCGGTACAACCTGGTGCAGAAACAGGCTCCACTGCCCCGGGACTCTCACTTCATTCTTTCAGGAGAGAGCATGGATGCTGGTGTGAGGGCCTGGCCCAGGAAAACTGAAATCCGGTCCCCAGCTCCAACGTCATGTGCACCTTGAGAAGGTGATTTTCCTTTTCATCTTGAGTTTCCCTGCCAGTTAAATGGGGCTACTTCCCAGGAAGACCTACCTCTCAGGAAAGTGAGGGCAAAGGAATCCAGAGAATGAGAAGGGGCTTCTTCTCAGTCTCAGAGAGCTGAATGGCCAGGAGGGAAAAGGGCATTTTCTGGGCATCCATAGCATGAACCTATTATGCATTGTGAGGGTCTGTCCAGGACACCATCAGTTCTCAGCATCCTGGGGTCAGGCCTGGGAGACAACTCCAGAACAGAGACAGTCATGCAAAAGGAGATAAGGAGAGGTGGGAAGATAATCTCATGCACTGGAATGAATGAATGCATCAATGGATCATCAATTGATTGAGAAACTAGACCAGGATTTATGACTATGTCCTTTCTCCTCCCCAGCAATTCTTCCATATTTTCCCCTTTGGCATTTTCTCAAAGCCTTTCAAATGGAACCAGAGGTAAATTCAGTCGTGGGCCGTAGGGCCACAACTTAAAGAAAATGAGATGCACTTTTCTTAAACCAGCCGACCAGTTAGTTCCCAGGGACACCACCTCATGCCCTGAAGGTCACTTTAGTGAGAGTACCAAAGAGCAACAGGAGAAAAAAAGCAAAAAAATGTAGGTTCCAAGTCAGAAAGCTCAGGGTTCGAACCCTAGCTCCACCACAAAGCAGTTCATGCCTCAGTTTCCCCATCTTTCTGAAGGGGAAGCTAAACTGTGCCTCTTGGTTTGCTGTCAGGTTGATGGGGCTCACATGGAAGGACCCAGCATAGGCAGGCTCATGGAAGGCCACAGGCAAACTAGTTACGTCCTGCCACCTCTCCCCAGCCCAAATTAGGAGGTTGAGCCAACCATGGAAGGTGGATGGGCCTCCTTGAAGGGCTTGGCAAGCAGCTTAGGCGGTTCCAGGAAAAAAGGGAGCCCAGCTTGAGGCCATGGAAAGCACGGTCCCCAACTTGAGTCAACCTTGAGTCATGAGCTAAAAACACGCCTTTGCCAATCGCAGCTCTTGGCAGCCATAATTAACACGGGGCTGATGAAAATTGTTTTTCCCTCAACAGAGGAAGGTATTTCAGGTAATTCAGCACAAACTCATGTATCAGTAGTTTGCCTTTTTTACATGAGTTCTCCTGTCATGTCCAGAGCCTGCCTCAAAAAAAAAAAAATAAATACACCAACATCAAAAAACAAGACGTGTTTGATTTCAAAGGATTACCTTTCCTCCCTAAGTATTTTGAGTGCAAGATGCTAAATACACAAATGTCCCCAACTGGCTTGTTCTAATTTACTGGCTTTAGCCTCTCTGTGAGGCTATCCCACCAGCTGGCTTTTGTTGATAATTCTGCTGTGAGCTGCTCCCAGGGTAGGTACTCTGTAGGCTGAAAAGAAGCAGAGAAGATGTGTTCCACCATCACTCTCTCATCACAGCAACTGGGAATCCACTGTGTGCCAGGCTGCAAAGAAATGAGAACCCAGCTTAGAGAGATTGAAATTGAGATGGATGGTAAAGACCATATCTGATCCTTTCCTTCTATAGACCAAACTGTAAGGTCCTGACTTGCCCAAGTTCACCCAAGCTAATGGTGGAGCAATGAATAGAAGTTGGGTCCATGCCTGCCGGCATGCTTGGGAGGCCACAGAAGTCCTAGCTGTGTCTTCACCAGCCTGGGATGAGCACCTCCTATAGGGGTGGGCATGGGCAGTCCTCTGGGTCCCTGCCTAGGCCAGCAATGCTTCTGCCAGGTGACAACTTGCAGAACCAGACCGTGTCCCCAGCAGGCCCCTGAGTAACCACCCATCCCACCATCCAGGCCCTGCCTGGATTGCAGGACACTCCTGGGAGAGTTTCCCCAGGTTCCCATGACTCAGGTGGCTCCCCCAGGGCAGCTCTATTTTTCACACTGGGCCAATGTTGCAATGCCCAGCCAGATGAAGCAAGAGGGACATTTGGTACCTGCCCAACAGTTCCAGAAAAACACAGGAAAAATTGCCAAAGACTCAAATTCCTAGGGACTGACTACTAACTCCCCATGATCTTCATCCCTGTCTTCAGTGTCAACATCCCTTTTCCCTTAATTTTAACTCCAACAGCCTCTCATGGCAATAAAACTAGCAGTGTGGGCTGGCTGAGCAGCAACCAGAGCTAGGCAGGAGCCCCATCATCTCAGGGGGTGCCACCAGCCCCATTTTGCACATAAGGAAATTGAGGCTTGGAGGCTTTATGGGATTTGCTTAAGGTCACCCATAGGCAAATTTGGATCTGGAACCCAAGTCATCTATCATGATAACAGGAGTAACAGCTACCTCTGGCCGTGATGTGCTGGGCTTGATGCAGAGTCCTTAATGCATGTCGCTCATTTAAACTCAGTAACCAGCTTCCCAAGTGGAATTCATCATCACCCCCATTTCACTGCCAAGCAGAGTGAGGTGCAAAGAGGGGAATGCCCTGCCTCAGACAGAAGTGAGGGGCAGAGCTCAAACCCAGCCTCTCTAAAGCTGCAGCAGAGAAGTACAACCACAGGAAACACCACCACATCTCTTCCACCTGCAACATTCCTTGGGGTCTTTGGGGTTGAAAGTCCTCAATGGCAGGTAAGTGAGACCATGGTGCCACTCACAGTAAACGTGATGATGGCTGTCAAGCCCATGGGAAGGACTCAGGAAACCTCAGTTCTCTTCTCTTTTCTTTTCCATCTCCAAATCCATGCCCCCTTCTAGTCACACACACTCACGAATCCCACATGAATATCTCATAGACACCATACTCTATTTTGTGAAAGTAAAGCTGTGTGCTAAGACTGAAACCCGAGGGGCAAGGCTAGGCTGTGGCGGGGGTGGGGGCGGGGGTGGAGTGCAGGAGGTGTGCCCTCCGGCAAGGGCATCTCCAAGCTGGGCCCGCCATTCTCATCTACAACAGGAAGACTCTGCACAGGCTGCCTCACCAGCACCCTGCACTGTTTCACCATGCTGTGATTCTAAACTCATTCTCCAGTTCAACAGGTCAGAGATACAAAAGTATTCATTTCCTCTGCTCCTCAAAAAAGGGCAGCAAAAATCTTTTATTGAGTACCTATTACACGTCTGACACATGCAAGGCACTCAATATTTGTTGAATGAACAAATTCATTTGTTCACCTCACTGGTTCATGTATTCCCTCACTGTTGGGGTTTGAATCCGACTCCCCCCTACCCCAAAAGGCAGCCTCAGGTCCAACCTCTGATGCTGTGGGTTGGAACCCATTTGGAAATAGCACCTTTGAAGAGATTATGAGTTAAGAAGGCCAAAATGAATGAGGGTGGGCCTTAATAATCCAACATGGCTGAGTTCCTTATAAGCAAAGTCCTTATAGGCAAAGGGAATTAGACACCGAGGGAGAAACCACGGGAGAAGCAAGAGGATGGAAGTCAACGGAACCTGGAGGAAAGAGAAGATGCCGCCATGGGGCAGAAAAGCTAAGGACCCCAAAGATTGCCAGCCAGCCAGAAGATACTGCTCCTGGGAGGAAGCCTGCCTTCTAGTCTCTGAAATTACAAGCCAATAAATTACCGTGGTTCAGCCAATTGATTATATGGTATTTCTTTTAGTTGCTGGGAAACTAATGTGTGAATTTATGAATGAATGAATGCATACCCTGTACTGGAGCCTGGTGCTCTAATGGAAATGGACACTGAGCCAGCCATGCAGACTCCCAGAATGGAGCTCTCACAATCTGCTCTGAAATAAACTAGCCTTATGCCATTGGAGCAAATCAACGGCGGCCTCTGAGCCTTAGTTTCCTTCTTTCCAGATCAGGACTCTTGGTGTCTCTTTCAACAGGAGCTGTGAGGATTCATGGAGAGGCCTGGCTGCCTCCATTCTTCTCTCAGGGAAGCAGGGAACTGGCTTTGGCTGGGGCTGGTGAGGGGGCTGTGGGCGAGGCGTGTCCCAGGCTGGAGAAGGGTAGGAAGGAGGATGGAGGGGGACAAGGGGAGGAAGTAGGGCCGTGAGGCGAGAGAATAAGGGTTGCCATTCATTCAAGCAAGCAGGGCGTGAAGGCAGGCTGAGATCCTCTTTGCTGCAGCGCCCCAACACTGAACAAGCCAATGCCCCCCACCTCAGGGAACTTGAGTTCTGTGGGAGATGGGGAGAACATAGCCCTGCACTGAGGAGGAGAAGTAGAACTGAAGAGGGAGGAGGTGTCCACAGAGCTGTGAATCCCAGGCTAAGGAGTGAGGCTTTCTGACCAGCCACGTGGCACTGGTAAAAGCCAGCTTTAGAAAGATGCATTTCGCAGGGGTTCCAACAAGAGATTTGACACAAGGAGCGACCTGGAGAGACAAGGAGGAAAGCTAGTGCAAGATTCAAGGTAAGATACAGATAAGCACAGCAGCTGTGGGCCTAGAAAGAAGGGATGGATGGAAAGGGAATTGTGGAAGTCAAATAGGATGGATGCAGGGCATTGGGGAAGAGGCCAAGCAAGGTTGGGTATGGGGACTCAGCTCCAACCAGGACTGGGGAGGAGGAGCTGCCCAGGGAGGGCAGACAGGGAGCCCCGGATGCAGCAGGTGGCAGTTGGAGCTGCAGGTGTTAACTTCACACAAACAGTGGAAATGTGGGACAATAGCCCCAGACAGAAATCAGGGCTGGAGGTGGGGGGCTGGTGCACTCCCCACCTGGAGCAGGCATGTCATCAGCTCCCCAGGGATAGAGACCCCGAGAGTCTGGAGCAACTGGAGGCCAACTGGACACCACTCAATCCTGAAAAGAATGCTAATTGGCCCTTTAGCCTAGAAAATAAAAAATCATCTTGCAATAAAAACAGTTCTGTTTTGTTTTATCTACTATTTGGAAGCCTCGTGTCTGGTTCCAAGAAGAGGAAAATCTTTGGTTTTCCATGAATCAGTGTTTCTCAACCTTGGCAATATTGATGTTTTGGACTAGATAATTCTTTGGGGGAGGGGACCTTCCAGTGTTTTATAGGCTGTCCAGCAGCATCCCCGGCCTCTACTCACTGCATGCCGGCAGCACCCACTCCCCGCATTTTTTGTGTGTAACAACTAAAAATGTCTCCAGACATTGCCAGCTGTTCCCCAGAGATGGGAAGGGGTGCAGGGGAGGGGTTGGGGGACAAATCACCTGGGTTCTTAGAGAACCAGTATCCTATGACAAGGGACACTTTCAAATTCAGGTCCTCATCTAACACACCCGCAGGACTTTTAAAAAATTGAAAAGTAAATTAATAACAAGAAGAAGAACAAGCAAGGACTATCAGACAAACAGACCCCAGGGCAAAGCTACTCCTTGCTCCCCAGCCTTGAGGCTTAGGCAAATGGCTGAAATTTTCCAGGGACCATCATCTGTGAAATGGGAACGGTGGAGGGAACAAAGCATCCCACAGGGATGGTCAAGAAGAGTCCAGGCCCTTCCCTGGGAGGGGTCTGGGCCTTTGAGCCGCTACCGTCTTTTTGCCTGGAGTCCTCAGTGACTCAGCAGGCAGAGATGCTGCTGCTTATACAAAAGAGGGTGGATGCCGTGAAGCAAGAATTGGATCCTGAGTGAAAGGCCCAGAGATGATCTGAGCCCTTTGGCTGACTAATGGAGACGCTCTCACTTTCTAGAAATCTGGTGCATTCACCAGCAACAATTGCATCACAAGGATTAAGAAGAAACAAGGGTCTCAGTGACTCCTGGTTGGGATTTGTCCAGGGGCAACCATGAAGACCTGGTCTAAGGACCGGTGAGCACGTGTTCCTGCGTGACCCCCAGCCTCACAGGCCTCCTTAGGAAGTTGTCCACATCATCCAAGGGCAGGCATTTTTCAGGTGGGTGGGAATGGGTGTTGACAGGAAGGAGCTGACCGGTTGGCAAGACAGTCATCGGATTACAAAATCGGGAGGAGACCAGGAAGTGATAGTCCATTTTGCGAAAGGCAGAGCCCAGGCCTGGACAGAGCCAGCCAGATCTTATTATCGTACCTGCTTCTGGGGTGAGGAAACAGACACACAGAGAGGTCAAGTCAGTTTCCTGAGAGCCCAGCTAGGAAGAGGTGGCCTGAGATTTGAAGCCATGACTTCTCGACTTCAAAATTGCCAACATGCCCCCAGCACCCAGCTGTTTAGACGAGGTGGGTTGGAGCCATCTCTCCCAGGTGTGGGCAAAGGCCTGGATTAAAGGCTTTTGTACTCAAAGCTCCACCTTGCAATCTACCTGATTCCATCTAGCATTTAGACCAACTTCCACTGGGCCAGATATAGGGGAAAGAGGCCGCTAGGTGGTATGGCCCATGGGTCTAGCCAAGACGCAAGACTCATTAGAGTCATTCAAAATCATTAGGAAGGTTGAGCTCTGAGGTCAGATAAGCAGGATAAATAAACTCCGGAGGAACCCATTTCACCTTTTTCCTACAGCTGCTGCTCTTCCAAGCCCAGCACCCGGATAGCCAGGCTCCCTAGGACATTGGGTCCTATGAATGAATCGATGAGGTGCCCCGGGTAGCTCCCTACCCTGCCTGCCCCATCTCTAAGTGTGTCAAAAGTTTGG
The DNA here is from genome assembly GCA_004026745.1 of Myrmecophaga tridactyla. NCBI lineage: Eukaryota > Metazoa > Chordata > Mammalia > Pilosa > Myrmecophagidae > Myrmecophaga > Myrmecophaga tridactyla. Next base: position 58,082 of record PVIY010012595.1, read on the forward strand.
TTTGACTTCACCGGTTTTTCTATATTTGAGCAAAAAGAGTAGGGCTACCCAAAGGAATGTTCGTGGGTAGGTTTCCTTAGGAACTCTCTGCACCTGCTCTGCTTTGCCTTGCCAATGTTGCACACACATGCAGATGCAGAGACGAACTTTTGCAAGGGAAAGATCATGCTGTGGTGCATTTGCTTGTCTGTCTGTCACCACCTCCAGACCAGTCCTTGGAGGACAGGAACTGTGTCTTAATAATCGCTGCTCCCATTTACTCTGTGAGCCAGGCATTTTACATAGAAAACTGAAGGCTATGGCATTTAAATGGCTTGCTCCAGACCACATCTGTAAATTGCAGGGCCCTATAAGGAGCCACACCCATCCACATACATAAAAGGTGTTGACCAATGGTCACTGGAATTAATGAATGAATCAGTGAGGAAATGAATAAAATGAACTTAAATAGAATTTTCCAAGTTGGGTACATCAGCAAGGCTGTGAGAAAGAAAACAGACTGTTGATGAAATAGTCTCCTGAATTTTTGAACTCACTGAAAACATTCTCTAAACAATTTTGTGGCTTTTGACCCACACTTAACACAACAAAAATATTTTAATTAAAGTTTATTCCTAAGCCAACTTTTCCTTCTTAAGAATAGAAAAACCGTTGTTTGCTGAGCATCTATTACATGCACACATACCGCTTTGTCTGGATCAGCACACCAGATCTTCACAGCAACCCAGTTTCCAGAGCAGGAGACTGAGGTTCGTTCAGAGTGGTCAAATGACTTGCTGAGGGCAAAAAGTTAGGTGAAGCCAAAAAGGTCAAAGGCTAGGACTGTGTGAGTCCACACCCCACTCTCACCACTACCCCAGAACAGCTTTTGAACTCTGCCAGTATTATCCCTTCTCTAACAGGTCTTTTAAATGTGCACTCAGGACATCAGAGAAGCAGACACCAAAAATAAATTCATGAAAAGAAAGAATAATCTAGAAAGAGGCTGATTTGGTTTTCGACATCCATACATATTTTGTGTCATTTCAAAAAGTAAAAAGATCTCTTGTGGTTTTAGCATTGGTTGTATTTGGAATGGCATGTGGAGGGTAGAGAGAAGACCCCAACTGTTTCAGGGTTTATTGCTGCTGTATCCAGCCTGCCGCTCCCAACAAATGAACTTTGATACAGAAGTCTCCAGTGGAGGAAGGGAGTTTCCCATCAGTCAGTTCTTCTGGGTGCCTTGGTGAGGCTGCCAGCTCACCCTGCTCTGCTGAAGGGTCGGTCTCTCTTGGATCTGTGCAGACATGCACAGTCGCAACCGCCCTCCCACTCCCCACCCTAGGCATCCCCCAACCCACCCCAGGACCTGCAAAGGCAGGCAGAGGAGGCTGGCCCTGCAGCCCCAGCAGGGGAGTCCTTGGCAAGAGTCCACCTCAACAACTGCTAGAACCTGGCTACTCCCTGTGCGGATGCAGTCAGGGCTGCTGAGAGAATTCCGGGCTCTGGGACCGGGCAGACAATCCCTTTGTGTCTTCCCACCTTCCCACCATTGCTGCCAGGAGCTGGCCCAGCCTTGGAGATGCTGAATAGGCCATTTGTTGTGAGATCAAAAGGCCACCTGCGAGAAGCGCCCCACTGCCTGCAGCAGGACCAGTCTGCGTCCTGCCTCAGCACAGCCTCCCATCTGCCCAGATCACAGGCTTTTCCAAACAGTCCACCTTGGCTGGGACAGCTCTCCACCCCCACCTCCCTCAAGTGCTGTGCGCTCTTGACATTCCATGCTTCTTCTGCTGCTGGTCCCTCTGCTCAGCACACTCTTCCTTGCCTTCCATGCTTAGATAAGGCTGACACGTGAACTTGGGCAGAAATCCTTCCCCCGTACTCGGCACCCCTAATCGAGTACAGTTGAGCTCCGTGGCCATTGCTAGGCTGCCCACCAGGCTATGCTGGGCCGTGAGCTCCCTGAGAGCAGGCTGGTTCCAGTCCTATGTGCAGCCCCAGGGGCCCATCCGTGCACAGCCCTCCACAGCTGGCACCAGACACTGGTGGCAGAGAGCCCCTCCATGGCCTTCTCCTCATCAGCCAGTGAAGAATGGGTGGGTGGGCCCTGCTCAAAGGTGTGTCTGAAAAGAAGTTCAGACAGAAAATGTCAAACCGAACCCCACCTAGATGGAGCCTTGCATGGCCTTAGGCAGTTCTGTCGCCTTGGGGCCAGCGCCCGCCCCTCTGGCTCCCTGCACTCTCACCCCTGCAGGTCAGTTTCTGCCCTGAAACCAGCAGCATGGCGCCAGCCTGATCATGTCACCCCACCTGCCCACCTCAAACCCACTAGTGTCCCCAACCCAGCGCGGTGGAAATAAAGACAAGCTCTTCAACCTGGCTTGCAAGCCATGAACCCAGCCATCCAGATTCCCATCTGTTTTGGCATCTGGGCATCCGACTTTTTCCCATGTTATTTTATTTTCTCCTTCTTCACCCCATCCCCCCAGTCCACCCAAAGTATCCTTGGAGTCACTGGCATAGTCAGTCATATCACATTCTCGCTCTCACCGCCTCCTAGCAATAGAGGACCCCCACCACTGCCCTGGGGAGAGAGTGGGCAGGGCTTGACCTGGGGTGACTGCAGGACGGGCCGTTTTTGGTCTCACCCTTCCAGCTCATCTCGCACCCTCTGCCCCAGGATGTGTTCACCCGCCTGCCCCCTGCCCCAAACAGCTCAGAGCCAGAAGCCAGACCCATTAGAGGTGCCCTCTGAGGTGATTTTCTCAACGAGCAAGTGAAGGAGCAGCAGCTGCTGTGCCAGAAATAGTCCCCACATGCCCCGGACATTCCTGTCCGCTGCCTAGAATCCAGGCTCCGCGGCGGCCAGCCTCCGGCCCGGGCAGACCCAGCCCTCTCTGCTGCATTTCATTTTCCCTTGGCCCTATCCTGGCTCTTCCTGTTCCACCTTTTTTGAAATTGAAAACTTTGACTGGGCTGGAAGTAAATTGTGGCCAGATGGGCCACAGAGGGATGAGAATCTGCTCTCCTATTTGGCAAACTGTACATTTGCCTCTTGGTGGAGAGGGAAGAGCTGTGGAAATGCTCTTCAGATGAGTCATTTTGGTCCACCCCATTTCTGGTTGGACCTCTCCCCACCACCAAACACACACACACACACACTCCCTACCTTACAAGTTGGAAAAGAATGGTTTTAGGAATGAGACGTCACCTCACCTTTCAAATCCCATCTCAAAGGCTGACTCCTCCTGGAAGTCCTCCTGGATTTCCCAGGGAAAGTGCTCATTGCTCTCGGCAACCCCTCAGGCCTCGTTTATGCTTGCCCTATCACATTTGGGGCTGTGATTCACTGGCCCCATCACCCTATGTCTTGAAGCAAGGACTGGGAACTCTTTTTCTCTATGTCCACTCATTCATCTGGGTTTTCTCTGTGTTGTGCCCTGGGCTGGG